>JABANP010000052.1:190000-199832 GCA_013115135.1 Perkinsus olseni
ATGTATGATGCCAATTATGCCAACCCTCACCCAAGGCTAAGAATGCTACCATACCACATTCAGTAGTCTTACTAGTAATATCATATGGTTTAGGACCCCCATCTATGTACTACAGAATTAACACACCAAGTTGCATGTAGTACAAAGCAATAACGGAATACACCTGGTAGTAGTATACCATTTATCATACTTTCATTCCACAGGTAATATCCAACAATAGCGGGAAACTAAAACAGCAGCAAAGAGTTGTTGTTGTTGCTCCTGTTGTGGTAGTAGTAGTAGTAGTATTATTACAATGAAACACCATACCATATTCCACCAAGGACAAAGACCTGATCATCAGCACATGCCAATTATGCTTTTCTTCTTCTTCAAGTTGTTGTTGTACTTACGATGTTGTAATAGTAGGATATTATCCTTGTATAAAATCCTGGAATGATATCTTTCTACCAGCATCCAATACCACTTTAGGTTTTGCGTACCAATAACCATCCAACATGGGAATAAAAGAATCCTCGTTGTGAGTCATGTGGATCTTTATCAGTATCAGAATAGAGATGATGTACCCTGTGATCTCTGACCCAGTGTATAACACTACCTTGATTAGCAATACTGTTGAATAGCATTAATACTACTCTTAATGCATATCTAGCTTTATAAGATCTGTGTGACCATAGTCTATGGGCCCCAGCGGTGATACCTAGACCTGATATTATCCATAAACTTAGAGTCCAAAGGTAGGTATACACATGATGGGGATTAGCTATAGCATTGTATATACCATAACATCCGATAATATGAACCTAATCATCATCATACCACAACATCACCACTTCTAGTGACATGAACAATGATGATCTATACTCAGTATTACTACCAAAGATATGTATATTATCATAGGCCAGTTCATACACAGAGGTTCCTTCATGATTAGGGTTAGTAGTAGTAGGAGAAGCAGATGACATCATCTAAGGGGACTGATAATAACAAAGACTAACAACAACACCAAGCTGCAACAACGATGTACAGCAGCAGCAGCACGATGCTAATAATGATGACTATGATAATGTTGATGATCTACTAGCAGATCCCGTCGCTCCGCTCCGTTCTCTAGCTCTAGTCAGAGGGATTCACAGCCGCTGCGCCTCGGGGAACAGCTAGGATTCATTAGGAGCTCACTTGTACCTGCACTTCTCACAAGTGGGGAAACAGTATCAATCTAGCGTTATCTCGACGTGTTCTATGGTTCGCTCACGCTCGGAGTATATGCAGCTTGTAAGAGAATCAAAAGTAATGTACGTCCCTAGGTAGTTGAGTATTTGATAGAAGTTAGTTAGCACAAGGGTCGTTACAGAGTAGCGAGGATAGGTTCTGTAGTTGATAGTGCGTATGAAGAAACGGGTACATAGAGATGGAGATCGGAGTCTCCAACTGAATCTCCAGTTGGGGGATGAATGTTGGTGTCGATGAAAAAAAGAGATCTGGGAATGACTATATTATAGATTCGACAGTCAACTTTCGTCTTTTTGAAGGCGAGCATTTAGAGTAGAGTAGTAGCAGAGGCAATGGTAGCACGTGTAGTAAAAAGGCTGCGAGAGAAATGATGAGGTGAGGAGAATGATTGGTACATCTGCTGTAGTAGGAGGTATGTAGAAGATTGTAGTACTTGGAAGGCAGAATAACTGGATCAAAAAAATCGAGAGGTGTAAGACATACTCGCCGGCTTTCCTGAAATAACTGGAGGAAGCGAAGGGTTTAGGTATCGATAAAAAAATTACCGCAATCGGTCGGATTGCCACATCATCATCATCATCATCGGATTTGGCCAATAAGGCATATATACAACTTATATCATATGCGTCGGGTTCTCCGTACACGAGACTCACGAGAGTGTAGCACAAGTCGTGATTTCATTAGAAGGAGATTGGTATCGGAGGCCGCAAAAAAATAGCACCTCAAAAGAGAGATAGATTATCTATCATAGATAAAACACCAGGGTCCAATGAATAAAAAAATGAAATGCGTTGGAGACGAATCAGGCTGAGCGAGTGTAAAATACTCCGTAGTCCGAGGAAGTGGTGGAGGAAGTCCAAACCGCTTGGAGGAGCCACATCGGAAGACCTCATGGAGCAGCTTATGCGCATCCAATGGAGTGATGGGCGATCTTACCTTGTGCATGTAGTATTTGTAGGTAGCCTCGCCCGTTGGCGGGCTTTCTTCGCAGGGGCCCGCATAGACCTCCCTATCAGATGTCGCAACAGCGCTATACCTTGCTTCTTAGCGATCTGTCCTCTCTCTCTCGCTCTGGGCCGTTATCGGCCAGGCGAGAGACCAACAACCGGCAGGAGTTGGCTGTTTGTAAGGTCGGGGTACTTTCAGGTCGAGCAGCTCAGCACAGGAGACCAGCACTGGGCTGCGTTTTTTCTCACTCTGCCTCTCAGGGCATTAATTCTCCTCTCCCACAAACTTCTATCCTGGGCATTGGCTTTCGAGAGGTTCGTCGCTCTTAAGTCCTCTGCAATAATATCTGCAGATCCTACAAAAATCTCTCATTAGAGCTTACCAATCAGAGGAGTATGCTAAGCTAGCACTTAACGAGTTCGGCCGATCACCATATGTAGTGAAATTCCACCCGAAGTATCCTCAGGCCTTTTCTTGCGTTCAACCATTGCAACTCCCGAGCTTGAAGCTCGGAGCCTCAGTAGACGTAATTCACACGATTCAGACTGGCCGGAGACGTGTGTGATTCCACGTGAGCTTGTAGCAGGACGATTCTACCGGTTGTAAACCGCCATTTTGCCATCCGATATAACAGCCTGAGTCGGAGCCTCCGGCAGAGTGTAAATTACACTGCGTAACATATGCTACGCTGGCAGTGGTCGTCAGTGCGGCTGTCGGCCACACGGGCCGCATTTGATCGCCATGAAAGTATTACCAGTTCCACCCGAATTCAGATATCCTCCTCTCCTGGCGGCCCTAGGGCCGCCGGCCCCTGATAGTGCCTGAAAATCCTGCTACCCTTCACTCAACGGAATTGTGCTACGATATCTCAGACCTCCTGTCCAAACATGCATCACATGGACTTGCATCTGAGGTACTACTACCAAGCTTCAGTAGTGCAACTGTTGCACTGCAACAGTAGGCTCGAAGAACTGTTCTCTTCGGCAACCAACCTGTCCCTCGAAGATGCCCCTACCAAACTCCCAGTCTGGACAGCTGTTTCGGATGAGAGATGACACTGATGATACGCCCATGCACTTACCGCTTTGAACTTCTATGTAGTTTTACGTCCGGAACCCGGATTCCGGGTGAATGAAACTTTACTCACCGCGGGATCGAAGAGAATATAATTATGAACTTCGAGCACGGTACAGCGGGAGATAGTTGCCGAAGCCGAAGCCGAAGCCGCATTCCGCCGATACTCAGTGTGGAGTCGACACTAACATCATGTTACTTGTGTGCCCAACAATGGAGCGTAAATTACAATGGCGAACGACAAAGTAGAAAGATTTCCCTAGTCCGACGATTGCATCGATTGAAAGCGTGTGCTACCAATGTCTGGGAAGAAAGTTCACATGCGTAGCTCGATCTCTTCACCTCTAGTCAAGGTATTCAACCGTGTCACTATCGTGATCCATTGAGAAGTAGCAAGATGGCAAGAAGTGAGCTCTCAGCCCCATGTATAGCTGGAGTCTCTGGGTCCATTGCTTTTGGTCGCCTATCATCGGTCCTCGCTGACCACAACCACCTTATCTTATCGTATTGAGATCAGTATCACATATGGAAAGGCTGGTGCGTTAGTAGTGAGAACAACTACAACGGCATCATACGACGGTAAAGGCATCGTGACAATGAAAGTGTTTATTCTTTTCTCGAGCGGGCGAGTCGCTACCCTCGATATTTCTTTCTTCTCTGGCCCTTGCCCAACATTTCGAAGCAAATCGGTGGGGCGTCAGTGTCACTATCGTGATCCATTGAGAAGTAGCAAGATGGCAAGAAGATGCTTTCAGCCCCATGTATAGCTGAGTCTCTGGGTCCATTGCTTTGGTCGCCTCATCATCGGTCCTCGCTGACCACAGACCACCTTATCTTATCGTATTGGGATCAGTATCAATATGGGAAAGGCTGGTGTTAGTACCTGTCGGCATGGAAGGAAGAGTGATCCCAGGGCTTCCATCACTCCCCAGTAGACAAGAGGGATTATCGACCACTCCACTCCTAGGCGGCACTCCTGACCCCTCGCGTGTGACACCAACGCGATAACCGCCCACCCAGTTACTTCCCCTCAACTTTTCCGGGTACGAACTCGCTCGACGAGCGACGCTCGTCTCCATTTGAAAGCTCATAATACGGGTAGCGTGATATGATGGCGTTGCCACAAGTGGAATGGGCTCAACTTGAGCCGCTCGACCGTGGGACCGTTGATTTGAAAGGAGCGAGCAAGAACAGGAAAAATGCCTACAAGCGAAATCGCGTAATAGCATCTCGTGACGTTGTAACACGGAGTAAATCGGCGCATATTAGTAAGAGGCTGTATTTGTATTCGCATCTGCCCTAAAGCGTAAGTCTTACTTCTCACTATAGGTGTAGAGGAGTTTTGAGAGTAGGTTTAGTTCGTATGCTTGGGCAAACCCAATCAGCGGGAGAGATATGGTTCTGAACGGAAATAACATTTCGCGACGTTTTAACACCTGGTACATCGGCGCACATCTGTGAAGGGCAATAACTATGTCCACATCACACCATACCGAACCTGGGAAGTGTCTACGCACAGTCCTGCTTTCCGGGAAGTACGGCAAACTCTCTGCACAGAGACAAACGCGAACATGTAGAATCTGTTAGCGATGGAAGATATTGAGCAGCATAATCCTTTGTAAAAAAATCACTCGGACATTTTTTTCTGTGACGGTTTAACTCAATTAATCAGCGTAAATCGATCACACTATGAAAGTTATATTACGAGGAGCAGGGAGAGTTAGGAACGTGTTTCCAAGTAATGCGGTAGCAGAAGTAAAAAGCTGTGCAATATGGAAAAAACCGGGATCAAACTTCAAAAAAATACGACGGGAATTCGATTCTTCGCGCACGATGTATGTTCTTCTATTATAAGTAGTAGAGATTATATCCGGGCGAGCGCTTTTTGCGCTCCGATTCCGATTTCTCCGTCTTGTAACTGTCGCATCGTCGATGGATGGTTCCGATGAAGCGTCGACGAATAAGTTATTAATGAGTAGTGGTGGTGGTGGTAGGGTGTACGAAGATATTGGTAGTAGGGATGGTAATCTCTATCATATCAAAGGGACCTGGCTGAGAGTACCATGATACACCATGATGGACTGCGCGACGTTATATACTAGCTGCTGCGATGGAAGCGCAGTATTACTCATAAGTGAAGTAATGATGACGATGCTAATACTACTACTACTGATATCGCGTGTTATTGAGTGATGATTACTAGCTGCCGAAAGATGTCATGGTGATGAACGCGCTAAAAGTCAGACTTATTGAACTGGGACGTTAAGGTGTGTATCATGACGCATTTGAGTGCTGCCTAATGTCGCTACCGCGGTATTGATAGCAAGACTTCAGATGCTGAAGTAGGAAATGATACGGAACATAACATTTGATAGGATCATGGCGCAAACTGGCTATTGTCGTCATCAAACTATCCTCCATGACTCGACTCCGCTCTCATGGATGCATCCCTGGCAGCGGTGATGATGGAGTAAGATGTGGTACGCTCGTTAAAATCAACACTGCGGAGTTTCAACATCATCAACATGCTCATCGTTAATGCGACTACATCTATCATCAAAGTACGCTACGTGGTGGTGGTGGTGGTAGCGGATAACCGTAGAGGAATGTATACCCTATACGCGGTGACGGATATGTAACACCATTATTACCATCATACTACCGAGACAACGGTTTAACAACAACTTACTAACAGCAGCAGCAGCAACGGGAGAAATGGTGAACATGCTCGCAGTTGATGAGATGACGGTAACAGGAGTAGGGATATTGATGATGCAGTGACCATGGGGACTACGATAGACAATGTTCGATGTAATAGAAGATACCATAAAAGAGCGTAGCATTATTATCTTCTTGTATGAACGGTACTAGGGATTATCGTTATTATTATTATCAAACTCGCGCTCGTGTTGAATCATGATGCCATCCATTCAACAACTTCACGAATAACATATGTACTAATACTGACGACGCGACTGACAGCGGCGACGGCAGCGACGATATGATCCACTATTGATGATCACACGGAGTCTTTTGCACCTACCACCACCACCGCCGTCATGCGCTGATGAAGAGTTAAGGAAGTTGGTACTGCAGTAGCGCAGCAGCGCAGCAGTGCTAACAGATACCGCCGATATTGACTATTAAATGTTCGTATAGATATACGGTGTGAGCTGGCGATATCAGTTGACGGAGTACGATAGAATAGGAGTGTGGTATTCCAGGTGCACTGAAGTAGTGATGATCCTAGGTGATAAACGCCAAGAAAGCCGTAAAACATAGACAACGCCATCAGCTGCATACGCTTTCGCACGAACCCTACAGCAGCAACGAAAACGCAGGAGAAAAGAAGGAGAGGAGGAGCGATATTGCAACGTGGTATCGGTTATACTGGCGCGCGCATGTAATGCTGATTCGCTGATCAGATGATCAAGTGATGGTGATGCTGCGCTACTACCGCCTTAACAGCATCGCTACTGATAGCACGCTATCGTCTTGTCGTCGATCATCATCCGTCATCATCGTATCATCGCTCGCATCATCATCATCATCATCATCTACTATCACTAAGAGGGATATGTTTCTACATGCCTTGCATGAACTATTTGCGATTGTTAGTCGTTCTCATTAATGACAGAAAGCGTGCATGATGATGATGATCCGCATATCGGTTGAGTCTAAGGATGCTTTCTCTCTCGGACCGCTAGGCCATCAGCATCGGTATCAGGATCGTATGCAGTAGTAGCAGCAGTAGTAAGCCAGATAGCAGATTATTGTTACAGTCCATGTTGGTGTGTATCGATGTACAGCTCGTGCAGACGATTATTGATGCTTCTACTGATACTATGCGGGTAGTAGTAGTAACAACAAGAGTCTGATGCAGCGACTACTAGTGTTGTGGGGGAATACTCATCCCGAGCAGGTAACACCTACAGAATACTAATACTGAGGAGGAGGAGAACAATGCTAACCATACTGGTAGCAACAACAACAACACCGATGAGATGATAGACGATGACCGGTGATGATGGTGATGATGCTACGTTGAATAGAGGGCACTAATACAACTACTACCACTGCCACCACCACGCAGCAGCGGCGGCATTCAGCGTCGGCTTTGGAGCACTTTCAGGACCGCTACACAAGGCTGCTTGGAAATGTCTGTCTAATGATACTAAAACATGTATTATATGATATAAGAAGGAGGGAGGATGTAGTTTACTGAGGGATGATAAGTAATGGGTTATTACTACTGCTTACTAGAGGCTGAGCAGCGAGGGGATATCGACCAATATGCAACATGATATCATAGGGGTATTAAAGGGAAAGAAAGGGAATGGGTGTAATGATTATTATCAAAGGTAATGCAATGATGGTAGTATCGGTAGATGACAGTAGGCTACTCAGTAGGCCATGTTGTAACCTAACCCGGAAAGGATGGTAATCAACACCACCACCAGCACCAGCAGCGCTTGGGATGATGATGATGATGTTGAGTGTTGAGAAGCTCATTGATGTAACGTTACCATTACAATGTACTATGGATACTCATGGAGGTCCTTCCAACAACAAGAAGCAGTCACGGTAAGAGCGAGTACTGTATTTACTGTATATAGGTGATACTGGCTGCTGGACTGGCTAAGTCCGACTATGCAGGATTACCTCGATCAGATACCGTTACATTTACGGCAACAACGCGAGTGTTAGAGACGCAGATGGTACTAGTATGGAGGCAGCATCATTATATGTCGTGTAATGATGATGATGATTATCATTACCATTATTATTATGATGTTGTAGGTCGAGTCAAAGGGTGAAAATTGCCATGAAGTAACTGTTAATGAAATGCCGACCGTTGTGGCTACCATTAAAAGTCTACGCGCCATTCAAAAGAATGGAGTAGTAAGAATTAGCATGAGAGCCCACGTCACGCAGCCAAGAAGAGGAGGTTAAGGAAGACGATGATGGAGGGCGTTAGAGAAGGTGCTAGTAGTAGTAGGAGAGGTGTGATGATATGCAGGTTGCCAGTCTAGTACGTCGTGCAACATCACCGTACCTCCTACTCTCTCACTGAGGTTGGTATGAAGGATAAGGCCAGCGTTCCTTCTCTCCTCGCGTCTCTCATATACCAGCATCGAGCATTGGGTTATGTGTATAATACAGCAAGACCAAGTGGTTATCGTTATATTCCAATTACGATATTACCGGTATCATCATTACCTACCACATCACTCGCAACGTTTAGCAACAATAGCTGGCTTGCAGGAGCGCAGTGGGCTTAGAAAAAGGTAGTAGTATTATAGTAGGGCATCTCTATTCATCATCATAACTACATCATGTGGTAATTGCAGGTAGTAGTAGTAGCAGTAGTAGTAGTAGTAGTAGTACAAGCATAACTTAACGCTACTGGTCACGAAAACGATGATGATTGATGTTGATGTATGTTCACTGTGGCGCTGCAGTGTTAAAAGTATAGCTCAGCTGAGTCTCTCTCCACCTACTATTCATTCCCTCATTGTTTGTACGTTATAACTAATCATGTTACTGCGAGGTGGTGCTGCTGGTCACAGTTGGTGCCTTTCCGTCATCATCATAACCAAAGAAGTACAACATGCGTGCCGATCCGAGATGTTTTCTATCAACGAAGTAACCGGTAGGCAGACAACATACAAAGTGAGAGGAAAGATTCGCAGCCAAAGGTAATACTGGATAATGCAATCTCTATGATAATGATAATGGTGATGATGATGACGATAGCTCTGCAGGATAATGATGGATGGTCATTTGGCATTTGATCAACTGGGAAGATTTTTCGATACCACCCGAGGCTGGATTCCCACTCTAAAGGGAAGTTCATATTGAAGGTGTACAGTTACCGAACAACAACAACAAGGAAGGAGAGGGGCAAAACAGCAGCAGGAGGAGAAGCTGGTGGAAACTTTCGCAGAAGTGAGTGAACAGTAATCATAGTGGGTTATGATAGTGATGGTAGATGTTAGCTATCCCAACTACCTCTTCCCGATGATCGCGGTCGCATATTCGGTGAATTCGAGAGAATATTACTGAAGATAATTTAATATTGGATCGTGGCCCAGGGTGCATAATCAGCATGTTGCTATATGGTATTCAAAGCCTTAAGGAAAGGATGATGATACAGTCAATTAACAACGGTACTACCACTACCACGGGGCCATAACAAAGGGCAACTCTAATACTTTGATAAATAGTGATAAATGTTATTTATCAAACAAGACACCAAATATGTAAGGTGATGATCCCTAGGGATAGTGGCAGAAAGGAGAGTTATTGTCGCATTCAGTTGCAAACTTACCTCTGGATGGTAAGAAGAGCTTTACTGCTGACATTTTATTCCTGCCATATCGACGCCACTACAAGGATCACAATAACAAACTAACAACAAAGATAAGAAGCAACAACAACCCATGAAGTTATACTTCGTTGAGAGTTCATTCCCGCGGTAGAGGGGGCGAAGGGGTATTAGAAGAATGTATGATGTTGTTGTTGTATAGGTCTGATAGACGTACTGCAGAAGGCTACAACAACAACAACAACAAGA
>JABANP010000520.1:0-36467 GCA_013115135.1 Perkinsus olseni
GGCTGGCGCGTTTTCTCTGATTTACGTAATCAGCTTCAGTTGGCTGGCATCAATCTGTATATTATATAGTCAGCTGAAGTTGGCTGGCATCAATCTTTATATTATATAGTCAGCTTCAATTGGCTGGCACCGCCCCTGCCGCGTCCACTGTCGACAGCGTGAATCGAACCTGGGAGTACCGCTTGCCGGCAGGCCCCCCGTCCGCGCGAACACTTTGCCACACCGAAACTCGTTTTCGCCAGCGAAATCCACAGCTCAGTAAATGGCAGCAACGCTCCGCCTGATGGGAATCATTTTTCATTAGGCATTTCAAGAAAATGTTTACGCATCGTGTCTAGTCATTTTCCCTGAAGTTACTTCGCATTGTACATGTAGAATTTACTAACCAACACTGTATCGGTTGCAACTGTACTGAACGAGACTGTACGTGCAGCAACTGTACTGAACGACACTGTACCTGCAGCAACTGTACGGTTCGACACTGTACGAAATGACACTGTACTGACTGCAACAAGATGAACTGACACTGCACCACAAGACACAAAATGAGTTGCAACTGAACCAGTTGACACTGTACGAGTTGCAACTGTACCATATGTCACAAGATGAAAGTCGGTTGTACGGATTATTCTTGTACCACTTTAGCTGCGCACCAGCTGAGACCTGTACCAATTGACACTGTACGATATGATACTCACCCCCGCATTTACCAGGCAATCTACCCCTATTGGTCGGTGATGATTTCTGGTCATCTTTCCCAATCATTCGTTGAATCTCCACTACAAGCCGTCGGGTCACGTCGACACCAAGTTCATAGCTGGGGCTGCTGTGCCGAGCTCCTCAACAGTCAACAGATATGAGCTGGAATCTTGTTCTGTCGCCGAGTACTCCGATGGGTCGGTGGTACTAGATGCTCCGGACTGTGTTTGTAGGAGACTGACTCAGTCCGATG
Organism: Perkinsus olseni; assembly: GCA_013115135.1. Taxonomy (NCBI): domain Eukaryota; phylum Perkinsozoa; order Perkinsida; family Perkinsidae; genus Perkinsus; species Perkinsus olseni. The sequence continues at coordinate 953 of JABANP010000520.1, forward strand.
GCTCGTACAGATGGCAAGTCGGTTGGAAATGGTTAATCGGTGAGGCCCCTGACTACATCTGCTGCCCTGAGCAGTACTCTGTTAATCATCTCTCGAATCCTCAGAGCCAAGCTCTTTTTTCTGAGTTGGACAGCTGGATCGAGCAAGGCTGGCTCGTTCCAATGAGGAGTGAAGAATTGTGTAAGATTCGCTGTGTTCTGCCGCTAGTACCGGTAGTCTAAAGTCATAAATCTACGGCCGTACGGCCTTCTATCGATTATACTTATGTTAATCGCTTTTGCATAATAGCCAGTGACCCCTTTGCGGGTAACTGCCAGCGAGAGATTCGTCGTTGGAGGCATGTTTCTGACGGCAGTGTTCTTGATATCTCTCGTGCATACCCGAGTTTGCTCTTGGATCCGGAGCAATCTTGGTATCAAGTATCCTTATTTCCGGCTATGCCGTTAAGGCTTTGGAGCATCGTCAGCTCCAAGGATTCTGAAATCGGTGTTAGATTTCTGTTTGAAGGATGAACCGACTAAAAACCTTCGATATTTTGATTATATTTTGATCCCAAAGGAGTGTGATAACCGAACTAACGATTCGCTGCATGATGGTGTCAATCGTGTGCGAAGCATTCTGTTACGGAATTCTTTGACTACTAAAGATCCGTGTCCCATCGAAGGTAGCCGCTTATTAGGCTTAGTAGTCTATCGAGATGATGATAAACGTCTCTGTTGGAAACGTCGGTTGTCCTTAGATGAGCTGCTGCACCTTGAGGCTGAGCTCAACGATGGTGAAGCTGTCAGTTGCAGGGCGTTCTCTTCGTGGGTCGGTACTCTCTCTTCTCATGTACCCGTATGCGGCTGGTTAAGGGTAGCTTCAGCCATTGGTCGACGACTCATAGGTCGAGAATGTGATTCCACGAAGGCATCGTGGATCCGAGATATTCCCGATGGTGTCCGTCGTTATGGCCGTCTCCTATGCAAGCTTCTCCGTGCCCGAGGTGATCCGGCCACTGTTCCTTGGCTGTTTACCAGCGCCACATAACTCCACCAAGACTGGCGATCGTACACCAGTAAAGGTCTGGTAAAGGTCTGGCTTATGGTGACGAAAGTTAGGTGGATAGCTATTGGAAAGACGCTCTTTCCATCGGTGTGCTGCAATGAACCGGAAGATTAAAACTTGAGGTACTTACTGAGTAAAAACTGGTATTTCCCCCCGAATTTTATGCCGTGTATTCCAAAATTATTTGGCACATTTTTCGAGGGACCCTCCGAGATCTCGGCTCCCATTAAGAGTTGTGGTCTGAAACTTTGGGGTTATACTCGGTAGGGTCCTAGAAGGTATCTCTATGAATTTCGTTTCGTAACTCGTCCCAGTTGGAGCTGGCGGCGAGAAAAACACGATATTCCAAATTTATTTGGAGGGCTGTAATATACGTGAGCTCGATGCTCTTGTGAAGGCGGTAGAGGTGGCCACTGAGTATGAGTACACCAACGTTCAGCTGATAACCGAGTCGAAGTCTGTATATGCTTGGGTCTCCAAATTGCTGTCTCATAAGAAGATATCGGTGCATGGCCTCCACAAACCACTGATAGTTCGAAGACTCGAGCTGTTGAGAAGGCTTGTTTCTGAGTTTCGGTTGCGGCTGACAGTAAGTTTGGTAAGGTCTGATAAGAACCTCGCGGATAGCCTAACCAGATTACCTCAAGGCCTTCCACAATGCTATTCTACCACCGGTGCACTGGCTCTGGCTGGACTCCAGAATTGCTCTCCCGGAGAACATTCAGACTTAGAGTCATCGTGGTGGCCATCTCTTAAAGACTCACAGGCTGCAATTGATGAAGGCATCCCTGAAAATGACCTCTCATCGTTGACTTGTGATTCGGATTCAGGGCTATACTACTATCGTAATCGCCTTTATGTCCCCCCAAGTCTACGTTCTCAGATCATTATTGGCGCGCATGAAGAGACTGTCCATGGTGGTGTTCTGGCCGTGGTAGGTCTAATAGGGCGGTACTACTCCTGGCCTGCCATCCGGTCTGATGTTGTACGAGAACTTCGTCGGTGTTCCAATGAGGACTGTGAGAAGAACAAGGCCAAACTGTTGCCTTTGGTGACGTCCGATCCTCGCCGACTCTCGTCAGGCCCGTGGGTTACTTGTGCTTCTGATGTTACCCATATTGATGGACGACCGGTGCTGACCTTAATCTGTGAGTATTGCCGGTATGCGTTGGTATCTCTCTTGCTCAATGAGCAAGCAGTTTCCGTATGGTCAGCGTTCGTTCGCATGTGTAAGAGCTCTCTCATCGGCTACTCGGTATTCCTAAGAGCTGATCGTGGAGTATGGAGTGCTTTACGCGAGAGACTCAATACGGTGGGTACTACACTGGTATTGACAAGTAGCTATAGACCGACAAGCAACGGTATCTGTGAGCGTTCCAATGCTACCTTGAAGACCAAATGCTCTGTGCTACCAGAGTCTTCGCTAGCTGTGCGATTGTCGAGAGCCTGTTCAGCTTATAACTTAGCTCCCCATAGTGCTCTGAATGGTGCTTCGCCTGCTGAAGTTCTATCTGGTAGAGAAATCCGTCGTGGCCTTGAACAAGCTCTCCTGCAATAGCCGAAGAATCTACTAAGTTCGACATCGGTGACCAAGTGTGGTTGGCAAAGCCTAAGGACCAACGGCGTACCGGTGCCAGGTTCTTTGATTCACGATATGTTGTAGAAGAAGTTTCCCCATATGCTTATCGTGTGCGCCCTATTGATGACAACGGCCTACCCAGAGGGAGACAAATAGTTGCTGCGGCCGATAGGTTGATCTGCTGCAGACAACTACTGCCGATAGATCACGAGTCTGTAGTATCTGTCTCTCCGTCCATACCACTTTATCTTTCAGAAGATGAGTCAATAGTTTATCCGGCTGAGCCTCCTAGCATCCATTCAGAAGATGCTGAAGTCAGCCAACATGAGGCTGAAGAGACTATTGCTGATCGTGTCATAACTCACCCTAGAACTCATCGTGAGCCCGACATGCTCAATCCCTCTAGATGATGTTCGCGGATATTAGCGAACAGGGGGGGAGAGGATGTTATAGAGTCGATAATATCTCTCTTATTGCTGTGCATTGATTATTGTGGCGCGCGCATTATTCTTTGCATTAGCTATATACGGATAGTAAGACTCTTTTCCTTTACCACATTTCCAGTGGTAGTGTTAATTCCAGTGGGCACAACATGGCGACGCTCGCGGGGCTGTTCCCGACGAGGACGCAGAACCTAGTATTCTTGCTCACGATTATAGGGTTCGCGCAGAAAATGAAATGGAAGCGGTGATAGCCTCTTTATCTGCCTCTGACTAGTAAGTCACTAATAGTAACGCTTAAACATCAAATTCAATGAGGAGTCAGATGAGGGGAGCTTTGCTCTTTACGAACGTCATAGTATAATCTCAACCTCCAGCTCTACGAGCCGAGGTGGGCTAAGCGCTAGACAATTGATTCGGTGAACCTCATTTGATGACAACCGCAGTACAGAGAACGTGAATTCTGGGTCAACAATCGACAACATAACAGATAGTTCAGCTCTATATGTGGCTCGCAATCCATCGAGGCAAAACAGCCCAGAGCGAAGCTCGAGAGCTGGTGAATCACGGGGGCATTAGACAGCGAGTACCCGAGTACAACATCAGACTGAAGTATGGTAAAAGTGATGTTATACGATGCTCTGCTTCAGGTAGCTCCGGACTATATGCGAGACACTAGTGGATGAGTGCGGTGTGAAACATTCTCTCGTGAAGAGTGAGTAATCAGTTGTAAAATAGATCATGTTTCTTGAGCTGTATAATGTTGAATCAATTGTTGGTAGCAACTGACTGAGCTACCCTGTGTCGCGTGTGTCAAATTGCACAGTTTGGCCATCTGGCCGTTTGCGAATCTCAGGCAAAGATCCTTTGCTGGCTGCTTGGATTCCCGGCAATTTCATGCATGTTGAATTTGATAAGCTTGGCTTGGTTCACGCGCAGGACGGGCTTGGCCTTGGCACCCGTGCTCAGATTAGAAACGGGAGGTTGGATTAGCACGACATGATTGATGTAACAAATGCTGCTTGCTGCTTTGCGGTTCGCGCTTTGATCAGACCAATTACACCTGCAGCACGCTGTACCATCTCGGCCTAACCCGCGATCAATGAGGTAGCCCATGAAGCAGATACCGCAGGAAGGGTCGATGGGCGCCGAGGGTACCGCCGAGGGCGAGGCGGTTGGTTGGTCTTGTGGCAGCCATAAGAGCTGTGCTGTGAGCACCCAAGGTTTGAAACATTAGATGCTGAGTTGAGGTAGTTGTTGTAAAAAAAAATAACTGGTGCGTAGGCTGTGACGGTAGCGGGCGTTCTTGGGCAGGCGATGTAGCGGCACTGCTTGGAAGGAGAGTACAAGCAGGATAGCCCCCTTATCAGTTACTCAAAGGGGCGAGAGGAGAAGGGAGATCCCTCCGAGAAGTGGGCGCTCGAGTGTTGGAAGCCCCACCTCGAAGCACGGAGAGAGTCATTTAGCTGAGCTGTGTACGCGTGCAGGGTCCGTTGTGAAGTATCGTTTTGGCTTCAGCAGATCCGAAGGGAAGGGGAAGTCGATGCAGACACGTCTGAGTGCTTCTTGATGTCACAGTAGATCTGGAAGACCTCAAATACTTGGAACTCGAAGTCAGAGGTGTAGTAGTAGAAAGATCTGGTTGCAGAGATCAAATACCACGATCAGAGTCCCAAAGTAGCAGCAGAAGAGTAAACTCGTACTAGAGTCTCTCTCACACTCGAAATCTCGGCTTGGGGGCCCCCAAAAAATGTTTCGGCTGACGGTTATATGTAGACAACTGAGGCGCGCGCCAACTGCCGTGGGCTGCCCCCTCGAACCAGCGGTTCGTCACACCGTTGAGCCCTCGCCCTATCGTGAGCTTGTCTCGGCGTCGTATGGCGCTCACTTATCGCGTGAGCAATCATATAACAACAAATCAATATGTTAGGTATAGCGAGTTAAAGAACAGCAATACTAGCGCTGAGCTGCGCTAGATACGACAGCACTAAGAAATTGTGTGAACAGAGACGACACAAACCAGGGCAGTCCACACGCCCCCCCCCAGGCAACAACTCTGAAGACCAGCGACCACGCAGGGATGCCAGCCTTTCGTAGTCGATTTTTGCATACTTCAGTGAGAAGGCGGTCATGATATGTGAATTGGTCACCCTCGAGCAGAACTTATAGTGGACCACCCGGTGGCCTCACCGAACGGAGAAACTCCACATCGGCAAACCCAACGCTCCAGAATTAGACTCACTGTGGTAGGAGCATCTTGTCCTTTCAGAAACCCAACTCTACAAAATTCGTACATCAATCCATATGTATACATATGCAATCGTGCAGAAGAGTAGAAGTTGCAGCATCATAATAAGACCAAGACTCGCATGACCCTGCAAAATCGATAAGAATTATGCCAAGCTGTAGGATGTTACGGTAGCCGTAGGGGGATTAGGAGTTTCGCGCCTGAAGTCTGAGGACGCCAGACTCGGCGAGCACATTAACGTAGTCGAAACATTCCTCGCGAGGCCCGCCGAGTCTAAGATGACTTCGCAGCTGGGCAGGGATTGATAGAGAGATGTCAACGATACATTTAGGTGAAACTGCTTCACGTCACCTAGAAGACAGCTACGAGAGCGATAGCCGGTTGTACAAGTCACATGCATAGCCTAGCTATGGACCATTCTTCGACTTGAAGATAGAATGACTACTCGTTAACACGGCTTCTAGTAGTCGCTTTAGTACTACTGATGGCTGCGCTAAGCTAGTTGAGAGCTCGTGTCGCGAATCGAACAGCCGGGGAGAAGGCACTTCTGCCTGGCGACCCCCCCTTCCATGAGGGAGGGATGGGCGGGCGCAGAAAATCTACATCGCACCCGACAACAGAGTGTCCAACACCGACTCGTCAGTGAACGCCTCGGCGGTGACGCCCACTCTCCTGCACGCAAGCACACAGCTGTCTCCTGAAGCGGACTCCCTAGGATTTTCCCTCGACACACGATGTGTATCATTCACTCAAGTGATTACTACCAGGGCCAGAGTCGACGAGAATGGAAACGTCAGCGGCAGGCTCACAGGTGCTAGACGATGTAAATCGAATGGCACTAGTTCAAGTGGGGGCAGCATGTTGCCTTCCTCAATGGGATGATCGAAGCGTCCTACCACTCTATCAAGAGACATGTCTGCAGCACTTGGGATCTCATTCCCGACGTTGCTCTTCAATTCTTCGACGCTGTGGCCAGGGTCACCCACTTCATGGAGTAGGGTGCTGGGGCCTGGCAGCCAAATGTCTGACAATAGCTGGACAGCTAAGGTCACTTCAGGCGAGACTGTACGGAAGAAAGAGACGACTGAATAGTCAGACTCCTACTAGCTTCGCATGCCGTATTGGTCACGAGGGAATTGCTTGGGGTGAGCTATGCTTATTTCAGTGTGCCAAGCGGCGCCTGACTTTCCCAGAGTTCCTCGACGCTGAACCAGTGAAGGATATTGGCGGGGCGGTCCACCTGTATCCTGTTGAGCGCTTTGACGAAGTGGCTGAGCACATCTCCTATACTGTGGATCACACGACGAACCCGGACTGTCTACCCGACTCTGGCACTGCGGTGATCTATTCTGACGGATCTGTGCTCCCCGGACAGGGCGCTGGCTGTGGCATTGCCTTTGCTACTATCACTGGCAAGTGAGTGGCATCCGGTCGCAAACTCCCTAGCCATTCCACCCATCTGCAGGCCGAAATCCTCGGGATATGGTTAGCGGCGTCGACTGGGTCGTCGCAGCCTCATGTTGGGAGAGTCGTCGTGTTGGGTGGCCGTCTTGCTCAACTTGTTCTCGGTCGCTTGAGAAAGTTGGGCAAGCCAGTCCCTGTTCATTATACACCTTCGAAACAGACTAAGGGCAATCTCAAAGCGGATACTGCTGCTCGAACCGCGGCCCTTCACGGTCTAGATGTTGAAATGACGGTGCCATTTCCTCGAGAGGCCTTGTCTACCCTTCTGATGAGAGTGGCAACTTCGCGTTCGAGCGCCCAATCAAGGAGGTGCGATCTTTGGGTCGCTCAATCCGATTTTCGGTCCCCACGTCCTCAGCGTTGGGTGCACTTCGCTCTTTGGTCTCACTGAATGGCATCTGGCACCTGGTGAGCGGTCGCAACAACCTTCTTTATTCACGAAGTCATGTCGACCGTGGATCTGCTACCTGTCCCCTATGTGACAGTGGTGAAGTCTTGACCGTGAAGACGAAGACATACCTCACTTCCTCCTTCGGGGTGTACCGCGAATCGTCCATGTTCGATTGGTCCACTGCAGCTTCGATCCAAGATTGTTTCGTACAAATTTCGGTTCATTCATGATCTTTTCGTACATCGAAAAAGTGTATGTTTCGGTCAAGATTTTTCGTCCATAAGCGCTTTAAGAATTCATTCGTCCAATAGTGGTTGGTACGTATGAAACTGACGACACGCAAATGCTTACAGGAAGAAAAGAACCCACGGCCTTGCAAATACGAGCATGAACTCCTAACCTGCTCACCCATAGACACACGAAAAGATAGCGCCCATCCGATGCCCAGCCTACTCAACTTGGCCCGGAGCCAATGGTTCCATTCATGTTTGGAACCTTCAGGCACTGGGATTACCTGATGAGGGGGAGTGCTGAAGCGTCAACGCCGGCCATTCACCAGTATATATAGCGGCGAGATGCTAAGCACATAGAGAGGGATAGTAATAGCGGAATTGGTAGAACTCCCGGCTTGCATGACGATGGAACAGCGATGTAGGAATGGAGGTTCCCCGCCTCTTTGGATGTCATCGATGGCAATTGCAAAGGAGCAGTGGTATTTCAGGGCACACGATGGCCTGCGCAGCATGGCGATATCTCCTTGAGGGACTGATGTCTCGCAGAGGCACTCGAGTCTTTCATCCCCTTGACGCGAAGGCTCAGCAGGCTGGATCACGGAACCTTGGAGATGGCGATGGGTTCCTCTATCTCTATGATTTCTTGGTAACTTTGTAACAAGGAAAGTCCGTGGCGGCCCTAGCGCCTGTAAGGCCAGGCCGCGACCAATGAGCCAAGAAGAAGAAAATCGGATAGCACCACAGAGGATCTCAGGAGAATGGTAGCGGGGATGCTATCCTCGCTAACTGGAGTTGAGCCGGATTGCGAGACTTAGGTAGATAGGCCGTCAGAGATGCAGAGGTTTTTCGCTGACCGCTGACCGCAGCCTACTCAGTTTTTGGCTGTATCGTCCGCCTTTATCGCCAGATTTTCTGACGGTTAAGATGGCGGAGAGTCTCGGTGAAGTATCTGACTCCGTCAGTGGGATTGCGTTTGTCCTTGCCGTTGTTGTCGTTGCGGTTGTTGATGGAACCGTCCGTCGTGGATGTCCGTCGAGGGATACACCGGCATCTCGGAAGGTACGACGGTCTATTTTGATGACAGACATCACAGACCGACTGCCAGTGGCATCATCAAGTGGCAAAGCAAGCTTCCAGAAACTACCAACCTTTGAACTCTGCAGACTTTCAGCCACACATATCCGGAGTTCTTCTGGTAGCTTGGTGACCAAGAGCCTCGTCATGGATTATGAATGGAATTGTGTCGTTGAGTTGCGGGACTAGGGTCCAGGGGCCTATTCAAGTGCTTGTCGTTTCCGGGTTCCGAGTCCGAGGGAAATTTACCGGGTCCCGAGTCCGAGGAGTACTTTTCCGAGACATCATCCATTCAAGTGCTCGGGTTGATGTTACGAGTATATTCTCCGGTTACCGAGTACGGGTCACAATTCCAACTGTTCAAGTGCTCCTCTGCATAAATTTTCCGAACTAGGAGACAAACCTCTTACTCGGGAAAATAAAAAGTTGCGCGTTTCGTGAATAGAGATCGAAACGCCAAAACTGGCGCTGGTGGTGGCAAACAAGCTGTTGAGTTGGACGACATTGACAGGCATGTTGAGCGGATCCTCATCTCCGGTGGTAAAGCTGCTACGCAAGGCTTGGATGTGGAGTCTGACTGCAGCGATGGTCCCAGGCAAGTAGTAGAGGTTGCCGAAGATAATGTTGGTGACAAAACTGAAGGGCTCATCGAGGATGATGATGATGATGATGATGATGATGATGATGATGATGATGATGATGATGATGATGATGATGATGATGATGATGATGATGATGATGATGGGGTCGGTAAATCTGTGATTGACGTTTATCAGGAGCCCAAGAAACCTGCAGAGCAAATCTTGACTACATCATCGTCCATTTCGTCAGAATGCGTGCGAGGTTCAAGCCGCAAAATGGGGGTCAGTGAAGTCTCGAAAACGAGGGCGAAGGGAGGATTCTGCTTTGGAGGAGATACATGCAGCTAAACTGGATCTGATAAGAGCCCAGACACAGTACGCCTTACACAAGTCCGATTATTATCGCCTTATGTGCGGCAGGATGAGAGCTGAAGGAGTGAAGGTAGTCGAATCAGAGAATGACTGAAGTGCCTCATTTGCTTAAGAGCAGTGAATATGTTGAAGATGATTAGAATTAGAAGTTGTGTGATGTTATTTATCTCCAATAAATTGTCAGTCTTACTTCTTAGGGTAGCGGTTGTTGTAAGTGGCAGTCTGGTATTTTTTTTCGAATCCGAGTTGCGCTCTTACGAGTTGCAAATCCGAGGTCTACATTCAAGTGCGGCTCATGGGACCAGTATCCGAGGAAATGTTTTCCGACACGAAACGGGTACTGATTCCGAGCGCCTACTTTTCCGAGTGAACACTACACCGATTGTGAATCAGTAATACCACACTTATCAAACTACAGTGGCCACCACACTCGAAAATACTCACAGTTTGCTGTTCAGCAGACTCGTTTACGGTGAAAAGTTTCGCCGAGCGCTCGGACCGAGCGCTCAACTCGGAGATTCACTTGAATGCATTATTTCATTCCGAGCTCGAAAGGGGCGCCCTTCCGATTACTCGGACTCGGAAAAAGGGGCACTTGAATAGGCCCCAGATCAGTGTTGTCCGGACCAGAGGGCCGTAGCACGTTTGTATCTGCGAGCATCTGGGTCTCGTACGAGTGTGTCTACCCTGCAAACGATTACAGCTATTGCTTTCTCTCATTCTATCCACCTACCTACAAGCTATGCGATCGGTTATGTTACCGAGTGACGGCGTGTTAGGGGCGACGGGGTCCAATTCCGCGGGTGATCCGGTCGGTACGGATGCAAATGGCTCCGACCACAAGTGGTCAACCCCCGGGAGTAGTAGCGGCCCGCCAAGCCATAGCCAGACACTTCATCCAAGCGGGCGTTTGAAACCCTAAGGTTGGGGCGGGTACGCTGTGCGAATCCAGCCTCTACAGTGATGGTGGGACTCTTGGGCCAAGTCCCTGATGAGGCACCGACAAGGGCCCCAAGTGTACCTGCTCCCACGGTCCGTTTGAAAAGGAAGGTCGTCGCGAAGATCGACGTACCGAACCAAGGATGGCCCTTTCAGGGCAGAGAGAGCCTAGACTACCCCGTCAGCAAGTCCGTCAAAACTTCGCCATGACATCAAAGTTCCACGATCTTTGCGAGGAGAGTATGTGGTCTCTTCTACTTCTACGTCTACCTGTCCCCAGCTGTCGAGAGTGAATCGATGAGCTACATGGTACTGAAGGGTGCCGTGGTGGGCTCGGCCGCCGAGCGGCTAGCCCTAGTCCAAGGATGCCCCCTTTGAGAGTTCACCTGTACTGATGACCTTTTCAGACAACACCTAAAGGCTAGAAAGCAAGAGAGAACCGACAACGTCGGCACTTACGCGGGATGCCTTCGTGTGTGGCCTCCTACCATTATATCAACGTGTGGCAAAGGGCGCCTTCGCACACCTGAGAAACATCAACGACTTGGCTAACGCATTGTCTAGTTACGAGATAGAGAATGCTCCCGCGGTCGGCCGTGCCGTTGAAGATGGTAGGAATTACTCCATACGTCGGTGCAACGTGTTCCTTGCGTCATTAGGAACAACGTCAGATCGATCATGGATGGGAAGCCGAACAATTCCCAGTTTGCGGCACAAGCAACGAAGAGAGAGGACCTATCTCTTCAGGATGAGCTCAAAGCGATGCGAACTCAGGTTGACGTGGTCCTTCACGACGTCAGGAGAGTTGCTCAGAATCCACGGAGGGGGCCGGTGGTATGTTACCACTGCTCTGGACCTCAGGGCGGAACTCCTGCGGGATACTTCAAGATCACACCGGCCTTGAGGCCCACTGTTATACTTAGAGAGAAGTCGATCATGTCCTCTGACGGATTGAAGGATATGCTATGGGCGCGCTATTCTCCGCCCAGTTAGACCCGGCTGACTGATGGTCAGCCGGAAGCAGTCTTGCCTGCCCCGGGGGCGGCCGTCACGCCGTTTTCGGACCCACCATGACGACGAGCTCGCTTCCAAGGGGAGCTCACTCATAAGCGATGCTGCATCCAAGAAGCCGGAGAAAAGCTCCGAATGATAGGTTCTGCGCTAGCTAGGTGCATCCTCGTACTCATGATACTCGTACATACGATACTCATTCATGTAGTAAGTCGTACACTTAAAGTTGGTACACGTGAATCTCATACACTGACAACTCGTACACGAGCACGACTCGTACACCATGCTTGCTGAGTCGCATTTTTGGGCCGCGCGCTGGGTGTGTTATGGGACGAACTTCGGCCCATTTCCGTCACTCGCCACGAAAACCTACGGCCCGTATATGGGACACTCGTCCCTTGTGTTGTGACGATTGCTTCATAGTGTTGCAAGCTGAGCTACATAGCTATAGCGCTCGAGAGTGTTGCAGCGTCATACTCATAAGTACGTGTGAATTCCTTAGTGGATTCGTGGATTCGTATCTACGTATTATCGTATCTATTGTACGCTTGGCAGTGTACTCTAAGGTGCAAGGTTTGGATTGCGTTATCTATAAGTTGGGTTATTACGTAGCGACAAGTCTATCAAACTTGCGTTCATACCTTGACATCTAATTGGTAGCAGCTCCTTGTTCAACGACTTGTGCTACATTATATCGTTACTATGCCTGGAGAATTTCAGTTTATCGAGAAGGATGTGACTCTTGCTGGCAACACGGCTTATGATGAGTTTATTGCCAATGGTGCTTCTGAGGATTTGGCGGAAAGGGCCCGTACTTCGGCCCGGGAGAGCGCAACTGCTCATAATGAGGTAGTGCAAGCCGCTCGAGCTTGTGGTTATGGTTCTGGTACGGCGACTTCTTCTTCTGCTTCTCCTGATGCTCTTGGAGTTTCTAGCCCGTCTTCTACGGTCGTACAGATCGTTCAGTCTCCTATGCCTGAACGATATGATGGGATCGCTGATTTTGAGGACTGGTTAAGGCGTTATGAGGCAGACGCTAGAGGTTCTGGTTGGACTATGAGTCAGATGGCTGAGCGTTTGGGAAACTACTTGCGTGGTACTTATTTTGAGGTTTGGCATCAGCATTGTTCCAAGACCGATTTTGAGGCTGATCGTAAGGCGTTGTTGGATATGTTTGCTTTGGTTCGGCCCGATGAGATCCTGGATAAGTTCAATTCGCTGACTTGGGATAGGTCTACGCGAGTGGTATCTTTTCTTACTATGTTACGCCATTATATGACCAACTATAACAAGACCTTACCAGCTGACCATAAGCTCTCTTCCACTCATATGGACAAGATGATAATGGATCGGATGATTGCTAACGCCCCCGATGGAGCCAAGTCCGTACTCCGTCGTAGGCAGCCCAAGACTATTCAAGAGGTATGCGAGATCTTCGAGGATTTCAAGGAACGAGCTCCTGCTAAGTCTGGTGGTCCTGCGGCAGCTGGTATAGCCTTGGGTGGCACTGCAACCGACGATCATGTGTCTAAGCTCATCGATACCTTTACGGCCTCTCAGAATGCTATGGTGGGATCTATTACGAAGTTGGTGAACCAGATGAAGGATACTGGTGGTAATGGATTCGGCCCGAATGGTGGTAGGAGGTCTCAGAAGGGTAAAGGGAAGAAGCGTACCCCGAAGTGTTACTTATGCTCGGATGCTCATTGGGCTCTCTCTTGTCCGTTCAAGAAGCATGATCGTGGTTGTTTCATCTGTGGTTCGTCTGACCATATGGCCCGATCGTGCCCTCAGTACTCATCGTTTGTGGCTACTATTGCTAACAAGAAGGCTAGCGGTGTGTCGGGAAACTGTTAGGGGCTGACAGCCCGCGAGCGCCGCAAGTTGTACTATATCCTTTTGGGAGGAACAATGGTTTGTTCCTCTATGCTGATCTTCTCTTTGACCATCGTCGAGTTGGTCCGTTACGCTGCTTGGTGGATACTGGCTGTTGTTCTACTATGGTGGCAAGGCGGGTGGTTCCTCGCGAAGTCGAGATTCGGCCCGTTACCGGTCCTTCTCTTATGACGATTGATCGTTCTATCTGTACGTTTTTGGGAATGACTTCTTTGACTGTAGAAGCCTATGATGGTGACAAGGCTAGGAAAGGGATGGCCCCGGACCGTGTTGATCCTAGGTTCCCTTTCCGTGTTGAAGCTTTGGTGGTTGATTCCCTCGCTTATGACTTGATATTAGGGCATGATTTTATGTCTCACTATGGGTTGGATATTCAGTATTCGGCTACTCCGATTCAGATCGTTGGTAACCCCCCGTTGAAGGAGCCCTCGTCCCTTCCGTGGTTTGTGGAGCATCCTGTGCAAGCAGCCAACTTGAAGGGTAAGGCTGAGTCCTATTGCTTGTCGTCACAGCACACCTCTTGCGCTGCGACTTCGCCCGATAACGACTCCTTTGATTTGTCTTGCCCGGAGTATTTGGTGGCTGGCGCTGGCACCAAGATTAATGTGGTACCATTGACTGATGAGGAGTCACGTGAGAAAGGTTGGCCTATTCCGAGATCCAGTTCGGCCCCGACATCTTCCGCGACTTCGGTACCGCCCGCTTCGGATTTGGTAGCGGCCGGCATGGCCGCTTATGGTTATGAGGACACGGATGACCTTCAAGATGACCCGCTTGCGGATCCGTTGAGGTTTGCCGTCCCGGACTTCCGTGATACGTCGATACAGCTACCCGACTTTTGTTCTTCCCCTTCGGAGGAGCAGCGCCCCGTAGCTGCTCTATGTGAAGAGTTCTCTGACTTGTTCGCGGTTCGGCCCGGCTTCTGCAATTCGGCTTCGCATTGCATCAATACTGGCTCTAATTCTCCCCTTTGTGAACGTGTTCGGCCCTTACCTCATCGCTGGAGAGAAGAGGTATCTGCTATGTTGCAGGAGATGGAGTCTCTTGGGGTTATTCGTCGAAGTACCTCACCTTGGCGCTTTCCGTGTGTCTTCGTCCCGAAGAAAAAAGGTAAGGTCCGTATGTGTATTGATTATCGTGGTTTGAATCGGTTATGTGAGACGGAGGCTTACCCTGTTCCTCGGCCCGATGACGTCCAAGGGCATCTTGGTAGTGCGAAGTACTTTACTAGATTGGACCTTCGAAGTGGTTATTGGCAAGTACCTGTTCGGCCCGAAGATCAAGCTAAGACTGCGTTTTGCCCTGGCCCGGGGTTCCCGCTATATGAATGGCTTCGTATGCCCTTTGGTCTAGCCTCAGCTCCGGCGACTTTTCAGCGACTTATGGACTCTCTGGTCGGAGACTTACCGTTCGTCAAGTGTTATCTGGATGACTTGCTGATCTTCAGCTCATCTTTGGAAGAGCATTTGGCCCACCTTCGACAAGTCTTCGAGCTTTTACGAGCAGCTGGATTGACTATTGCCGCTGAGAAGTGTGCTATTGCTGAGACTTCGGTGGATTACCTTGGCCACACCTTCGGCCCGTCTGGTATGACTCCTGATATTAAGAAGGTTGAGACTATTCTGCGATGGCCTGTGCCCGGCTCTGTGCCTGAGCTTCGGTCCTTCTTGGGATTAGCCAATTATTATCGAGGGTTCCTCCCACACTTTTCTGAGAGGACTAGGCCTTTGTACGAGTTGTTGACGGAAAGTATCAAGCTGAAGACTTCGGCCCTACTTCCTTGGACGGATACTTGTGAAGCCGCTATGGTAGACGTGAAGGAGAATTTGGCCCGGTTACCATTGCTCACGTACCCCGATTTTACTCGGCCCTTTCAACTCATTACGGACGCTAGCGACGTGGCTATTGGAGGAGTTCTGGAGCAAGATGGTGCTCCCCTCTCGTTCTTTAGTCAAGCACTGACTGGTACTCAGCGTCGTTGGCCGGTGTATGAGCGTGAGGCCTTTGCGATATTCCGTTCGTTGGAGCGATTTCGGAATTTATTGTTGGGGTATCCCTTGGAGTTGATTGTCTTCACTGACCATAAGCCATTGACGTTTTTGGAGACTTCTACGACGCCTAAGGTTCAACGGTGGATGCTGAGCCTTTGTCAGTATTCCTTCTCCATCCAGTATCGGCCCGGTAAGGATAATGTGGTGGCAGATGCGTTATCACGACTTCCTTCGGCCCGTAGTGATATGGATATTGAGCAACCTGAGCCGCCTGTTCGTCCCGCTGCTATGTTGGTTCCGGTTTGTCTTGGCTCTGGCTTGGTGTATCAGCTGGATATGGAAGCTCTGAAGAAGGAGCAGTTCGTCGACAGTGACCTACGACGGGTGATGAAGAAGCTACTTGGTGAACGTTCTGATGATAGAGATGAGCGGTTTAGCCTATACGCTGCAAGACTGTTGGAGTTTTCCTTGGAGGATGGAGTCCTTATGTATACTCGAGAGGTATGTGATGGTCGACAACCGCGAGCAGTGCCGGTTATCCCTTCGTCACTCAAGGATCGTATGCTATATGAGGCTCATGAGCTACAAGGACATCAAGGTCTCCAAGCGACTCGTCGTTGGTTACAATCCCGATGCTATTGGCTGGATATGGAAGATGACGTGCGGCTTCATCTCTATTGTTATTTGAAGTGCTTCCCGTCGACAACTGATTCGGAAGGTGAGGAACCTTATAGGCCCGCTATGATGGCAACTTTGGCGAGTTTTGTATTGGATGACTCTTCGGCCCGACCCGTTGTGGCTGGGAATGTATCTGGCGTCCGGCCCGTTATCCCTTCTGCCTTGGTCACGGCATCTGAGGAGTGGTCCAAGGAGGATATACGACTACGACAAGACGAAGATGATGTTATCCGTCTGGTGAAGGAGCGCCTACGAGACCAGCAACCCTTTGGTCGAGCAGCAATGAGAGATCCTTTGTTTCGGCCTTACCGTAAGCTTTGGTCTGTGCTGTTCCTAGACGATTCCGATTTGCTGGTCCGTATGGTGAAGTACTTGCCCGAGGATGAGAAGACACGATGGGCAGACGCTTATGTGGTAAAGGGTGAAGGATCCATAGACGCTTTGGCCCCGCTGTTGCAACTCTTCTCGCAGTTCGGTCCGCCAGCTAGGATTCTCAGTGACCAAGGGACTGCCTTCGAGAGCGATGTCTTTTGCAATGCTTTGAAGATCCTTGGGATATCGAAGGTTCGGTCAACTCCGCATCATCCAAGCTCTAACGGTCATGTCGAGCGTTTTAACTCTACTATTCTCAATCTCTTGAGGACGGCGACTCAGACGCTCGGTGATTGGCAAGGTCATCTACGTTCAGTACTTTGGCAGTATAATACCTGCCCGCATTCGGCCACTGGATTCAGCCCGTTTTATCTTATGTATGGGAGAGACCCGCCTCAGACGCTGCTTCCTAGTCTGTATCAATACTCTTCGTTGATGCATGACCCGACTAGCTATGCTGCTTATTTGGCCCGAGCCCGTGCTAAGATTGCTGATGTTGTGGACGAGTGGGTCACTGCTAATGGTGCTCCACATCGCTTGGCGGCTGATCAACCGCTGTCTCATCGACGTCATTTTGTTGGGCAACGAGTTCGCCTGAAGATTTTTCATGGGAATAATGCTCCGGCCCGTAAACTGCTTCCTAAGTGGCAAGCGGACTGGTATATCTTCAAGTTTGTCGCGGGTGCGAACAACAAGACGGTTGTGGTTCGGCATTTCCCGGATATGAAGGAGAAGGTTATTTCCACTGACTACATCTTGGCCGACCCGGCTCAGCCCGACACTTTGCCACCTCAGCTCAATATCGTCCGAATGGACCCCCCTGTGAACGAAGCCCCGGTCGTGCCGCTGTATCCGTTACTTGAGGTGTCTTCGGCTTCCTCGGAAGCGCGGAGAGCCCCGAGTGATCGTTCGGCCCGTGATGGAGCTTCCTCAGACCGTGCTGAGGTTGGCTCTCCTCTTAGTGCAGTACAAGGTGAGGCCCCAGTGTATTGGGTGGCTCAAGACCGTGGAAACCCTCCGGGTTGTATTGGTGCATCGGTGATGTATTGGTCGATGATGCCTTTGGTCCTGATATTCCTAGTCTTCATCCTGAAAATTCTAGGTTGTCTGATAGCCAGGGTACACCGGTATTGACGCCTGCTTCGGCCCCATCATCTGCGACGCCTGGTTCGACACCTAGTTCGGTACCAGTTACTCCTGATTCTCGTCACGCTGCTAGTTCAAACGCGACTGGTTCGGCCCGTTCTGCTGTCTCTCGACCGCCATCTTCGGCCCGTAGTCGATTGACTAGTTCACCTTCGGCGAGTTCAGGAAGATCCCATGAGTCTTTTGGGACCCCTGTTCAGCAAAACGCTCCTGCTGATGTTGTCGAGCCTGTGCCCTCTACACCTGTTGCAGACTCGGTACAGTCCGCTCAACCTCCGTTACGTGTGACTCGTACTGGTCGTGTGAGTCGACCTCCTCAGAAGTTCTCCCCGTCTTGGCGACCTTCTAGGAGTGGTTCTAAGTAATTGATGATATAAAATCCTGCTTCGGCCCTGCACCAGGATTTTGCGGGGAGGGAAGTGTTGGATTTTCTTATTCACTACTTCTCCTTTGGCGCCTCTGTGTAACCATGTAATTATGTAATTCTCGAGATCGTATTCAAGGTCTGTTATCTTGCCTGTATGTAAGGGCTACAACGTTGTATGTATTGTTCCTGTGTATTGACGTCAACTTGTGAGCGGGACTGTAGTGTCCCCCTTGTATCGTAGGGTTCGTGTAATGTTGACCCTTCGTACTATTGGACTGTGAATTCTAGGCCCTTGTAAGTTTTTGCGCACTTGAATTATTGTAGAGAACGTTCGTTGTAAGTTGTGATCACATTTTGTAGTCCTCCTGCACCTGCCTACGGATGGTGTGGTTGAGGCGTTTTAATTCGATGATATTCGAAGTGTTCGGTGACCGTTGATTGACTGTCCCGTTTTTGCGTGCATGTGTGACGCGCGCTTTGTTCCTCGGACGTTTCTAGTGAATAACTGCTCCTCGAGAAACGCTCCTGTGATTTGATACTCATTCGTATGCTTATGTCATTGCGGCTCGACCGTACTATTCGTTGTTATACTGTAGAGTCATATTCGCTACTGTTTGCTGGCTTGTAGGCTGTTTATTCAATGCCTAGCGCGTTGACCAAACTTCAGGAGCTTCTTGGAGTTCGGCCCGAGAAGCGAGGAGATAATCTGCAATGCTTCTTCGAGACCTTCAACCAGCAAGACCCGCTCACTCCGGTTTCGGCCCGCAACTACGACCACCCTGGCAGTGACTTTGTTGGCCTCGGCCGTAATACTCGACCTCGGCCCGTTACTGGTGATGATGGTATGGTTCGTAAGTTGCACGACCGTAATGGACAGTTGATGAACGCCGCCCCCAGCAGCGATGCTGAGCACTCCCCAAAGTGGTTTGAAGCCCGTTCTGTCAGTGGTGCGGCCCGTTCTCTGATATCTTGGGGATTTCCCTGGGTAAGGAATGAAGTCCTTCGTGAGGCGTGGGGCAAGCCCTTTCTCTGGGACGATGCTTCGGTAGAGTTATTCTCTGCTTCGGCCTTCAACAAGAAGATCGTCAGTGTGCCTTTGGCGAAGAATGCGTGTTCTTCGGCCCGTAAGGATACTGCAGTGTTGGCTTATTGTTGTGGCTTATTCTTGACAAGGGACTTGGTTTACTACTGTGAGACTTGCTCCAGCTGTGTGAAGCTTCGCGGCCTTCACGTTGATCAGCAACTGTCTGCTTTGGCCCGTCACTTCAATAGCGGCGGCCACCAGTCTAACCAAGGTTCCCTGCCTGGTCGTGCTAATCGGGGACGCCTTAGTGTGTTCCCCTTTTTCGTTATCGACCATGCATGCTTCAAGACCCTTTCGGCCCGACAATTTATGGATGCCCTTCGCAGCGCTGATCTCAACCCGGCTCTTAAGCGGTTTGCGGCGACATTGCGGGATAGACTTCGGCCCGACGTTCACTTTGTGTATATCCACCGAGGCATGGGGCGCTTCTTCTGCCTAGCTCGTCGACAAGAGTTTGAGCTATTGTCTTCGTCCCGTGGTAGCGATGTGCCTTTTATTTTGGACGAGGGTACTTGCCCTTATGATCGTGTCATCGATGCTGCCCTTCAACGCCTCAAGCACGAGAACTTCGGCCAAGTGGTGGAGCTTGATACGACGACCGACTTCGGCCCGGCCTTCCGTGATGTCTTCGGCTACTTCTTCGGTCCCGAAGCGGCCTCCTCCAGTCCGACGTTCGACTCAAGAAAGGACTCCACCGCCACCGCCACCACCTGTTGAAGACGTGATGATGATGACGCCGCCGCCGCCGCCGCCGCCGCTACCAGTTGAAGATGTTAGGCTGCCGCCGCCTCCTCCGCTACCTGTGGGCGAGGTTATGCCAACTCCGTTGCCTGCAAGGACTGGGATGTTCTCGCCATTGTCAACTAGGGGCGTTGCGTCGGCCCGGGCTACTTTTAGTTCGGCCCGTCGCTATGAGGATTCTCGTCGGCCTGCAGTACGACGTACCTTTTCTGCAAGTCGAGGTCGTGGTAGAGGATTGTTGTTGGGCTCCTCGGCGCCACCGTCCCGTAGTTGGCGTTCCTATGTTCCTTCGCAGCAAGAGCCGATACCGCTGCCGACAAGACGAGCGTCAGTACCTTATGCTCGGCCAGTTCCGTTTGAGTATACCAGAGAAGAAAGGGTTCCTTCTTCACCTTCGGCCCGAGTGGAAGAAGTGCGTGATGACCGGACTCCTCCTGTTATTCCTCGGCAACGGCCTGCTTACCCTTCGACGCCGTCACCGACCAGCAGTGGCCAGCCTTCTTTCGGCTTGGATCCCCTTCCGGCTAACGTGGTCCTTCCTCCCCGAGATGTGAATGTGCCTATTCGACTCTCTGGCAGAGATGCAGAAGGTCAGGTTCGGCCCGACTTGATTGCCGCCGAAATGCAGCTGTATCATGCTGGCGCTGTGGTAAGAAGACCTTCTTCGGTGCTGTTGTCGGCTACGGTTGTTATTTCCATCCCCGTGTCGGACGATACTGGACTTGCGATTGAGGACAGGCCTCCGGTGGTGCTACGCCCCAGTTCGACGGCTCGCAGTATTTCTCTACGAGATGTCTTGGAGGCGGCCTCTGCAGCTCGGCCCGTTGACACTTCGGTGGATCTGAACCAAATGGACGTGCAGTCTTTGGCCCGTTCAGAAGCTGAAGTTGAAGTTATTAATCAGACTCTGACGACTTTGCCTAGATCCGAAGACCTGGATGGATATGTGCCTCCTGTTCGGCCTGATGACTGTAACGCCTTTGACTGGGACATCGATTCCACTATTTGGAGAGCGGAGATGCAGCACCCTGGATGGACTAGACCTTGGCCTTTCCGACCTGGCCCTCCTTTGGCTTGGCGACTTGTGGTTTTGCGTGAGGATCGTTCGGCCCGTCGTGGTGATACGACCTATTTGGAGCGTCCGCCTTGGCTGGTTCCTCGTGACCAGGTTCTCAACGGTGACTGGGGTAACTTCTGGCGTGGCTTCGATGATACCTATGGCTGTCCGAACTTCTTGGATAAGGACTTTGTCGCCTACAACCATCCCTTGGTTGCTGGTGTGGTTCCAAGTTTCGACGAAGAGTGTTCGGCCCGCCTACTGTTCCTCAGCGAGCTCGGTGAGGGTCCCGAGAGAGGTAAAGATTCTCGTGAAGAAGCTTGGCCTGCGGAGCCGTGTATCGTCTCTGCGGCTGGTATTCTCCGTTGGCTCCATTCGGCCCAGCTCGGCGCGATGTCTGTGACTATTCATTGCTCTGGCGGTGCTACGGATGGTGAAGTAAGATCGGAATGTGACGTGCTGTTCTGTTGCTACCGACATCTTGAAGCAGCCCTGCCTGTGGTTATGAGGCTTAGTCGAGAACGCCCTCTAGCCAAGAACAGTTACGTATTTTCGGCCCGGTCTATGAGAGCCTTTGAAAGTAACCTGCTGGATGATTTGGGACGATCTTCCGGTCTGGATCGGCCCGAAGTGCTGGTGGACATGCTCTATAAGTTTGAGTCCGTCCGTGCCAAGTACGGTTATCCCCTGCCAAGAGCCCCATTGACTCCGTTTCCCGAGCCCTTCGAGACTCGGCCCGGTGAACGTGTGGTGGCTCCCGCCACTGGTGGTAATCGCCGACGTCAACAACGCTATTCCATCAACTATGCCTGGGCTCAGCTTACTGACTCCTTCGATGCGGTAGTTCGGCCCGTGTTGGACAGCTACTCCAAGGCGGAAGATTCTATTGAAGATCGCGGAGGTCCTGAGCAAGAGCACTGGTGGAGACGATCCTGAAGAGCCTGCATGGTGTGCTTCGGCCCGTTGCCTAATTGAGTGGTTCACTTCGGTGGGTTCGGCCCGTTGCCAATGCCAATACCAACTAGTTAGAGTAGAAGATGACATCTGAGTATATGATGATTGAGTATATAATGACTATTCTCATTTCAATTTTGAGTATCCGTGCCTAGGTTTTGCGGGGAGGGGATGTTATGGGACGAACTTCGGCCCATTTCCGTCACTCGCCACGAAAACCTACGGCCCGTATATGGGACACTCGTCCCTTGTGTTGTGACGATTGCTTCATAGTGTTGCAAGCTGAGCTACATAGCTATAGCGCTAGAGAGTGTTGCAGCGTCATACTCATAAGTACGTGTGAATTCCTTAGTGGATTCGTGGATTCGTATCTACGTATTATCGTATCTATTGTACGCTTGGCAGTGTACTCTAAGGTGCAAGGTTTGGATTGCGTTATCTATAAGTTGGGTTATTACGTAGCGACAAGTCTATCAAACTTGCGTTCATACCTTGACAGGTGCAATGACGGAGCGAAGGAAGTTATATTGTCTATAGGGAGCGAACTGTTCGCGCCACTCTGTGAGAAAAAGTTTATTAGTGTGAGTGGTATGGTGGTTAAGGTAGCGGACTCTCGATCGGAAGACCGCAAGTTCGAATCTATGTGCAGGGTACGACTTGAAACTGGGGTTGTGTACGAAATAAGAGTGTATGAAATGCTGGTATACGAGTTGAAAGTGTACGACTATTATGTGTACGGGTGTTATATGTACGGGTATTACGTATACGAGCATCATGTATACGAGTTTTATATGTACGAATCTCTCGTGTATGAGTATTTTGTGTACGACTATTCGGTGTACGAGTATTTCGTGTACGATTAGGAAGTGTATGAGTATTGGAGACATGAGTCGAAAATGTACGACTATTTGGTGTACGAAACATGAACATCCCCTTATACCACACTGAGCTACAATCGTTGGGGCCGCGACTGTGGAGCCCCTGAAAGAGGGATTGAAGGTGTTTGAAGACATATACCGAGAGCACATGCTCCCGGTCAACGCCGGCAAAAGCAAGCAAGGAGACACCGTGCATTTTTGCGGACTGTGTGAGAGAGGATGCAGGGTCCAACCTGAGTCCCCGGAAGCATGGCAGGCAGTGGGCATCGATGTACTGTATCTCGGCGACGCGGGCGAGAGGAAGGTGCCGAGAGCAAGCAAAAAGCGATGACGCTTTCACCAATGCAATGGTGCTTTGCGCGTAATGGCTATCGGGACCACGTCGGAAGCGATGACGCTTCCTAGTTCGCGGGGCAAGTTCTTTTTGGGCGGCACGCTGCGGGATTATGTGGTCCTTTTCGACCCTCAACCATCCCCAGTGTAGGGGGTGATGGGAGCGCAAGCATCGGAATGCCTGCAGGGCTCTTCGCAAAATCTTTGTTGCAAGCTCAGATAAGTGGTACCACCGGGTGGTGCTTGCGTCAGGGCTTTTGGTGGCCAACAATACCGAGATTGGGTCCTCCGCCGGAAGAACCAATCTCGGTAGACGTTCAGGCTGCGGCAGCCGAGACGCACAGGGTCAGGGTGATTTGAGGGTGAAGGGGTTCCTGGGTGATTTGGCTCGCAGCTGGCTAGGCGCATGTTGTCAACTCCATCTCGGATCTGAACTCTAGTGAGTCCCGGTGTATACAGCAAGACCGACACCTTCTGCCGAGTTGAAGGCGCCCCTTCATAGTGGAGAGCGTCAAAGGCCGGAGTTGCATGGTCCAGGAGCGACGGGGTCCTATCCCGCGGGTGCTCCGGTCAGTCCGGCTACAGATCGCAGTTCAGCTCGGTCGAAAACGTACACAGGACATCCACTCGCGGAGTGAAAGCCGCTAGCGAAGACCACATCACGCATTTCGCTTCATGAAAAATTGCGAGGAGAAGATAAACGACAGAAATCCCGTTAGGTTTTAGCGGAAAAAATGATTTTTCAACGTTGATGGACCAGAATGCGCTGAAGTCGACTACAGAATTATTGAATCAAGCAGGAAACATGGGGCATTGATAGCCCAGTGCGAGAGAGCTTGCCTTACCGGACGAAGGACGAGCACGCATTCAGCACACGTCGTTATAGGAAACTGAGCTCTTCGTTAAGATTGATAGGTCCATTTCCGGGTATTTCCGGTGCTGAAGGCTCTGATACGCGGGATGTTCACGTTTTGTACACCAGCTGTGCTGTGCACGGCGTGCCCCATAGAACTATCTAATACCTATCTTCCGACTCAGAATTAGCTACCGAATCCTTCATACCACATGCACTTCTAAACTATGCTAACAGCCTGGCTCGGACGATTCGCTCTTCATAGACCGTAGGGTTCGTGTCCTGCGCGCTTGCCCTTGTAATCGTTATCGTCTGACCACTTGTAGTTCGCCCTTCGATCATTGCGCCAGCATTCGATCGCGCTACGCTTAAGTGCGTGTTACATAGCGGTGAACTACCCGAGAAGTGAGTTCTTTGTTTGATTCTTCCCACTTGGCTGCCCTTCCGCGAAGGTCTGCCCTTGTTGTGAAGAACGACTACGCTATCCACCGAAGCACTGCTACTAGTTGCGTTGCCCAGTGACAGGCACAACACAGTATTACACCCTTCGCTCCGCCATTGCTCTCAGCGCGCGGCCCAAAAACGCCACTCAGCAGGTAGTATACGAGTCGTGCTCGTGAACCCATGTAGGGTTTATGAGTCTTACCAGTATTATATGTACGAGTAATGTGTGTACGGGTATTAGGTATACGGGTCTCAAGTGTACGAATAGATGATGTACTAATCGTGGTGGACCTTGATCCGTTGTCTATTCCGACTCCTGTTTTTTCGTTAGACGATACTGTGCTCGTTTCGTCCTTGTTTTGATATTCGCATGTTCGACTACGATTTTTTGTACATGCGGGCGTTTCATCGTTAAAGAAGGTAACTAAGATCGCTTGCTTGCCTTACGATCTTTTCGTTCGAGGGTGACACTCATATATAGGTGTGTTATGAAAGATGTCAACCTCATGGATAGAACGTCGGACCTTGTACATACCGATCAGTTACATCAACCAGCCCATCAATACCACTAGACCATTCTTCACGGTCAAAACACACCTCCCACATGGCTATCCAATGGATAGTATCCATTCACTTGTGAATTTCATCATCACATCGGCCATTCAGTTCACCCAATTGAGCAACTACAAAAGCCCATGTCAAAGGGCTGAATAGGAGACTACAAGCAAAACATGGAGAGCACTTTGCTTCGGGACAGGAATTTTCCGGTTCGATCTCGAGATGCGGAACAGGTGGCGCGATGGAGGTGTGGCCAGCAGCGAGCCATTTTGGACTTGCGGCGCCATCATGGCACAATATGTTCGGAATCAAAGCTCAATCAACCCGCTCTTACGCAGACGCAGATCAACAAAACAACGCAAATCCAGGAATATCTCTGAATAAACTCAAAGCTCTTCATTTAAAGAAAGCATAACTGAAAGCCCACACCGTGAAACAAGTTCGCTTGGCGGGTCTGTGTTGCCCTTGTGTCTTTCGGCATGTTACTCACCATCGGAATCGTAAAGTTGCACTGCCATTCACACATTTCGAAAGTCACGCTGTCCGCAGACTGCGGGTCCTACATATCTACAAATCACCAGCTTCTGACAACGGGCCAATTCAATCTGACAGCATCCCATCGCTACACAAGATCTCTTGGGCACTCCAGCTCCTCTCCGAGTGAGGTAGGATTTGCGCTTTTTCTTCTTCTACCAATAAGCGCTCGGAATAGATGGATTCATGAATAGCGTCGGTGAACAGCTCGAGCTCGATGACCTTTCTTCACACCTTTCTCTTGAAGTTGAATTGCATCTTCGTCGCTCCATCAGTTAGAATTCGGCTGACTGACCTCGTCACTTAACTAGTACCTTCATCATGGCTCTTCTACTGATATGTTCAAAGAAAGAGAAAACGTTCCTTTGCATCCGAACGGCCTTAGACAAGGTAAACGACAGTGCCGTTCATATAGCATGGTCTAGCAGAGCTTCTTTCGACATGAAGAGGCATTTCATACCCCGCACCCTGCTTCAAGGTGCTACGGCTACCCAAAGCTTCTTCCCTCGTGCTGCAGTGCAAATCGTGGGGGATCATAATCTCTGTGTCCTCCCGCAGAGATGCCCTAAACCGTTCGACCTCAGCGAGAAGCTAGAGCACTTAAAGTTGGAAAAGTCTAGCCTACGCTCGGGCTGACACCTCATACTTGCACCCCTATTGTCCTGAATCTGCAAAACTGTTCTCTAGTTACAGGTGTGGTCCAAGGTGGGGGGCTTCTTCTGAACCTTCTTCAGGGCTCAAGCTGGCGAAGATCTCGGTTACCGAGGGACAGTCTACTCAGCGAGATCGAGGTACCTCTATTCATAGGGTTCGTCCATCGTATGTTCCGTCTACGATCTTTCCGGAAATCGGAAGGAGGCTACCCAGGTAGACAAATTTATCCACTTCTCCGATGTCAGAGCCGTCTATCTTCACACGCAGATTGGAATCACCCAATCCCTCAGAGAGGGTCATACATATTGTCTTAGGTAAGGACACTTCCATGCCGAACCTAGCCAGAGCTGGCAAGAGCTTATCGAGGTTACGTTGGAGGATAGAGTCATCGTCAGCCAATGAAACGATATCGTCCGCGCACAGGAGACATGAGAGGTCAACGGATTCTCTGCTGCCTTCCCTTGCGCAAGGTATGCTCACGCTGATGTCCAGTTTGGCATCTCTGATCACCATACCTATGAAGATAATGAACAGAACGGGAGCTATTCAGCACCCCTGTCAAGTTCTCATATCTACAGGAATACGGTCAGAAATGAGGGTGGACCTGGGTAGCAGTATGGTGTATTGATTCGATAGCTGAGATCAGCTTTTCATCAGTGATGAAAAGCTAGCCGGTTGTGATGAATCATCACATCTTGCTAGCCTGAGAGCTCTCCAGATCGCAGAACAGTGCACTTTGTCGAAGGCTGCTTTCAAACTCAGGAGAACAGCGGACTGTCTGCGGCCATTCCGGTTGCAGACTTCCTTACAACGACGCAGTACATGTAATGCATCCAAAGTACCCTTTGCTGGTAAGAAGCTAAACTGCTCTTCTCCAACAAAATTCTCTGCTAGAGATTTCAACCTCCGCCCCAAAACCCCGGAATAAACCTTGCCCATATGATCGAGCAGTTTCATACTTTTGTAGTTGCCTGCTTCCTTACTGTCACCTTTCTTGAAGCAGCGGACGATAATGGAGTGTTCTAGAGCTCTGGGAATGCTCTCCGGCCTACTCCATCGCTCATGGCACAAGCGGTGAAAGATCCTTAGAGTTTGGTCACCACCTCATTCGCTCCAGGAGCTTTATCATTACCCATGGAGCAGAAAGAGTCCGAGGTGATATCTTCCCCTGCTTTGCGCTCTGCTGGCAGATCAGGTGGCTCCAGGGCAGGTAGAGTGCAAGTTTTCAAGCCAATAGTTGTTTGAAATGGCTTGCAAATTCCTGTGGGGAAAGGATATCATGACGCCTGCGTATCAGTGTGAAGCCTGTTTTCATTTCATTGATGAGGCGTTTAACGTCCTCAGCGTGCTGAGCTTCCGCGTTCTCAATCTGAGAACACTCCAGCTCTATGAAATCGGCTTCAGCTTTCTCCACCGCTACCGCCGCTTTGCTGCGAGTTTCGCGATATGAGTTGGAAGCTAAGGCCCAGAGGAACAAGGCTCCGAGGACAAGATTTGACTCCACCCGGCTTACGCGTGGATTACGTCAGAGTGGGCACCATCCTGTATACAAGTACAATATTTATGTCGAAATCTTGCCGGGCTTGCTCACCGCCGACCTTTGCATCAAAGGCCCGTCCATCAACGATAGAACATGGAACTAGTTCCCTTCATCGGAGAGACCGGGTGGGCTCGGAAGCTACTTTGTTGCGCAATGAGTTCTAGTGGACAGTGGTCAGATGTCTCCATGACTGTCCGTCTCACACGAACGTCTAGCGCTTGTACTTTCCTGTCGCTCCGGATCGAGAAGTTTACGAACACAGTAGGAACAAACACTTTGACGCTAGGGGACAAGTGGATTGTGTGCATACACGATCAGATATCTCTCCCCTTAAAGATAAACCATAAAAAGGAATACGTCAGATCGCCTGAGGCGATCAGCTGGCTGGGGGAGTGCTTTACCATCTCTACAACATTGCGACAGATTTAAAGCACCGCAAGGCCTTCAACCGTCTCATGAAGGCTGTCATGGAACACCTGGGTATTCTCGCTGCCGATTCGCGGAGCATCCCGCCAAACTAGAAACGGGGCCAGTCGCGTAGACTCATGCGGCTGGCTTTGAGAGGATGAGGCTCTTCTGAGGGTTCCTTCTAGAAGCTACAGGGAACCCTTCGGTTGTCCAGGATACGGAAGTTGTAGGGCCTCTGGGCGCTACGGAACCGTACACGCAACTTCGACATGGAAGTCGGTGATTTCGACGAGGAGGAGCTGTCCAGACTGTTTTCTGGAGAGGAAGAGCTCGAGGGTGTTATCAAAGGCCTTATTCGACTGATTATCAATCAGTGATTGGTCGAGCTTTGGCCAGGATACCGAGCTGCATGAACGAGAGCTTCGACCCTACGTGAACTGAGCCACCTGACATCGACACCTACGGACTCGGCATTGCTGCCAAGGCGGCTTGATACTGATTACCTGTCTACTGTGGTATCAGGCCTCACTTCGGCCCTGCAAACTTAGCTTACGGAATCGTATCTCCGACATCAGCTGAAGCTGAAGCTGAACAAAGCCCCAGCCCCCTAGGAGGTCGCTCTTTGCCTTCGTCCCCGCTAGTTTGAATTGATTCTTCGAGATCATGGAATTGCCGACACTTTAGCGAGTGCATTCTGCCTAGTCAGCCAAATCTGTTGGCTCGGTTGACCTTCTTCGTGTCGTGTTCAGGTGATCCTGCGAGGGTTCAACTAGCTTAACCTGTCCGTCTCCGCCTTTGATGTCAGTGAAGGTGGATGCTATGACGACGCCGACCACATCTTCCGGTTCCCACCTTTCAGTCAATCCCGTCGAACGACAGACAGCAACGTCGCCACCCACGAGTCTTACTTTTAGATCGGCCGAGATTGTCTGCCAAAGGCTCTCGGGGAATTGGATTGACGACCGGTTGCTCTACTGCTGTGACCTACTTTAGGATGCTGAAGCCAGCGAGACGCTTAAGGTATTTTTTGGTGAACTACAGGGCAACCGGCTGCTCTACGGGGCGATGGTTCCATCCCTCTGTCTATGGAGCCTGCTTTCTGGCGTCGCTTCCGACTGTCACTCTCCTCCCTCCTCCGGTTCTCAGTGAGGACTCCTCACCAAGCCGATAGTCATTCGACTCCCACCACGGGCCCGAGACCAGTTTGCGCAAGATCTGGGACGCTATTGCCGCTGAGGGCTGTTTGGATTCTTCATCGGGTGGTTCGTATTGAACCCGGATCCGCCGTGTCCTACCGCCGTAGCGTTTGGACATTCCTGATCAGATTTACTTCGCCGAAGTGTACCTGCCTGCTCTCTCGGTCTAGAGAGTAGCCATTGGGGACTATGCTCTCGCTATGTACCGTCGGCCGAGTAGTCCTCTTCAGCAGTGCTACTCTGATATTGAAAACGACTTTGAAGCCTTCTTCTCAATGTCTGCTTCTAAGACTATTTACGGACCGTGCTTCCGCACTCTGTGGTTCGACGATGACGACCTCGCTCCTGGCGTTACCTGGCCTCGTGGGAAGACGCTCAAGTGAAAGCTAGAAGATCTTGGAGATGTTGAATTGAAGAGCTACGGGAGCAACCGTCGAAACGAGGTCCCGTGTTTCCATACTTTCATATGCGTTCCGCACCGCAATTGCCAATTCAAAGTAAACCACTTCGCTATTGTGAGTCAGCTGAGACCCGTCTGAGACGATCTGTGAATTCGATGAAGGCGCTCCGGATCTCGGGTCCCGAGGCAAGAGCTGGCGCCGCTCTACATCTATCTCTGGCCGAGCACTCCTCGGTAAAAATACCGCTAGATTTTCACCCACGTCGCTTATATTTTCCTCACCCCGCTTAGATTTTTGCTATGCTCGGGCGTGCGCTATTCTTCTCTGACTTTGCAGCGCCCGGGAAGGCATGACCAGCAGCACAGAGCCTCACATAATATGGCAATTGCGGGGTCAGCTTTTCAGTGACTGCTGACGGATGGCTTGTTCACTGAGCAGCGATGCAGCAGCAGTGTGGGAGTCGTCACGGCTCTCGACTCCGGGGGAGTGGGCTGCGCCCACTGGGCATTACGGGAAAAAGAAAAGAAGTGAAAAGAAGGTTAACACGCAAGTTACCATGGACACACATACGAGGGGTCGAGCATGAGGATGTGTATGACATGGTCGTGCCAATACCGGTCACCAACAAGGGGGATGTGCGTGTGTGGCAGGTTCGGTCTATACTTGGTACCGGAGAACCCGGCCACCCCCCGGCGACGATGACGCGTATAGATCTAGGGGGGCACTCACTTGAATTTTAATCCCCTACCGATCCTGTGCTCCTCTGCACGCATTCAAGATCGATCCAGGGATTGATCCCAGGATTGATTGACTGAACAGAGAAAGGCTCCGGTCAGTCCTGGTATTGATCTCCAGTCCCGGTATCGACTTACTGAACAGCCCGAGTGCTGCCGAATTCACCAGGTTGACGCTAGGACCTGAAGAGAACCTTAAGTTCAGGTTCTCTTCAAGTTCTAACGCTCCCGTGGTCGAACGCAGTATGAGTTCATTATCCATGGGATTGAAGGTGTACCTACTGCAACTGCACAAGTTGCAACTGTATTGGAAGCCACTGTCCGAGGAGCGACTGCACCAGTTGACACGAGACGAGAATAGGATTTACTAATCAATCGTGTACCAATTTGGCTCTGTACGAGGTAATTACTGTAGCAGTGGCAACTGCTCCAAGTGAAACTCACCCGGGATAAGCATCGGCGTACCTGCCGGCCCCTTGACGATACGTGGAACTTTGGGAGTGGGCGTCTCTTGCTATCGATGCAGCGACGTGGCCACGTATACCTGGCTGCATGACTATTTTGATGACCTGCTCATTGCAGTCTTCGAAAGTTCCAAGGGCCTTGGACCAAGGTACCCTCACTTAATCGGAGATCAGCAGCGATGAACAGCCACTACGAAAGTGAGACTCTTAAAATGCAGAGGTTAAGAGGGTGAGCAGGGTGTGGTAGGGTTTTGACTGTGAAGTCTAGACTCACTTCCATCTCTCGATCGCATTGCCAGAGCCGCACCAAACCCTGTTTGGCTGCTATTACTACTGTTCAGAGTGAACATTTTCAGTAGTATACCAGAGACTGCCTGACTCAGTGACTCTGACTGGTGTCCTACCTCCACATCAAGGGTGCAGAATGCCAGATTCAGCCTTAATAATGCAACCATTAATGCAAATGCGAGTGCAACCATTAATAATCTTTTAGTTTCGTATGGTTGCAGTATTACAGCGGTAGTACTGCTGTCATACTGCAACCATACGAACCATAGCGGTACCGCTGCGGTACCGCTATTGGAGCACTCTATGGCGCGTTTTGCGCGCACGCATCTTCTCTGCTTATGTGAATTTCACTCCGGCTGATCCTCCTGTTGGAGGATTGCTACCATGAGATGATCAGTCAGCGAACCTCTACCACAAGGTCCTAGGAACCGTCAAGCTCCGCATGATTTAGAGAACTCTCCCGTCTATGGCAAGAAGAGATCGCAAAATGCAACCTCGAATAGGAATATAAGTTTGCGATTCGCAATCTCCTATTCGTAGGATACTTCCTCCCAGCAACTGCCGCGAGCATTGCTCGTGATGCTCGTCGGGCAAGTATAGTAGTTCGTGACATATGAAGCTTCCATGAATACGAGTAGCGTCCCTCACGAAATTCCCATGATTGATGGTTAAGAAATAACCGAGTTTCTGCCCAGCTCCTGGGCTTCCTCTTCTCCGCCTCAATGGCGAGGGTCACTAGTACGCTCTCTATAGCTTCAGCCGCCACACTCGAGTCCCTCGCCGAAGAGGTAGGCTCGGTCATCCGTAAGAGGCGCAAGCTGCATGCGGAATCTGACGCTGCGACTCAGATGTCCACTGTTCAAGTGGAGGCCATAATCAACCAGTCAGTCAAGAACTTCTACTCTCCCTTGCCGCCGAGCCTATTCTACGGGGCGTCTGCCTCGGTCATCGCCGCTGCCAGCAATGCTAGTAATGACTGTTATGTACCTTTCAAGGATATTATTTAGAAATCTGGTTTACCTGGCGATGACTCGATTGACGGCAAGGACAAACGTCGATCAGATGGTGGTCCTGGCCCGAAGACGGCCTCGAAGAGTAAGTCTCCTAAGTCTGTCGCTGATGGGCCTCAATACTTATTACGGTTTGCCCTACTTGTTGCTGGTACCCTGGAGCCCAAGACTCTCTCGCCCGTTGACATCCTCGCCTATGGGTCCCGCATCCTATCTCTGGTGAGGTCTATGCCCATGTCTACAATCCTTATCTACGATGACCGCTACCGTCGTGGGATCGCTCCTCTTATAGCTGGCGGCACGGACCTAACACTCCGTCAGTGTTACTTGTCGGACTCGAATCCGGCTCTGCTTGCCGAGGTCGTCAGCTACTCGGTTCGCTCGACGAGTGCTAGAAGAGGCATGCGTGGCTCTAGCACTTCTAGCCGCCATCCCCAGCGCTGGGAGGCCTGCAGGAACTTTGCCAGAGCCTCTGGCCCAGAGGCACCTGCACTTGGGGCGATAGGTGCAGATATGCACACGATCTATCTGACAAGCCCACTGGCAGCTCGGTGGAAGCCCCCCAGGGCGACAAGGCGCGCGGTCGGAACCGCTCATCGAAGCAGTCAGACGAGTCGACTTCCCACGTTGAGGGTAAGTCCGACGCTTGACGGGCACGTGCGGTGCCATATCTCACGTTGAGAGTTCTCGTTTCGGCTTCTACGTAGAAGTTAGTGAATCGTGTCGAGTGGCAGTTGCCTCGTAATCGGCATCTGTCCCCACTAATATCAGTTATAACCTGCATTTTACTAATGCTCAGGTTGTTGCGTTACCAATAGTCACGTCGGCAAAAATCCTGGGGAACCAGCCAAGCAGTGGAGCGGCCACGAGATTACGGCGCACCCGTCTCTCAAGGGTCATGTTGAGGAGTTGCACAGCTCCGGGCTGGACTTGAGGCGCAGAAAGATGGACCCCAGGGTTTTCGCGACGGCACAGGGGTGTTAGCGGCGCTGCCTTCCGCCACGACTGCCACAAAGTGCTGCCCGGCAGGTGATACTCTCGCCAATATTTTCCTCAGCGAAGCCCGTGAGGTCGAGAGGTCTGGGTCACCTCTGCGGCTCTGCCACGGAGGCTGATGTCACAGCGGTATCCGAGGTCGTCGGCAGAACGGCCGAACGGCTAGTCCCGAGACTTTGTACAGCCCTTGGTTGTTCACCCAGGACGGCCGCTTGTGGTAGCCCGGTCCGCGCTGAGTTGGGTTGGGTTGGGCCCTCTGTCAAGCGCTCGAGGTACCGGATGCCGTGCTCTTCAGGGAAATCGACGAGGGGCTGAGTCTCGGCGTCGAAAGTCTTCTGAAGCCGTCAGGCGTCCTCCCGGAGGCCAAGTCCAGAGCTCAGGTGAACAGAGAGATAAAAGTGTTTCACTTGAAACAGGCCCACAGGAATTTCCTGTCGGTGGAGGCCGATCCAGAGACGTGCTTGACTCTGTTACGGCAAGAGGTCCGTCTGGGAATGATGACCGAAATGTCGCTAGACGAGGCCCAGAAGAACCCCAACCGCCTATACGCTCGCATGGCCCTTCTCAGGAAGGGCGATGGCTCGCACAGATTAATAGAAGACCAGCTCCCTTAATGGGAGCTGCCAGCTTACAGAGACCTGCTCGCTGCCAAAAACCTGTGATATATCAGCGATGTTGTGGGATCTGCGTGAGTCGGACGGTCGTTCCGGAGAGGCGGCTGCGGCATGCGGTTGCCGCGACCCGGCGCCCCAGCCGGACGAGGAAGACGACTTCCTGCTCTTCAAGTACGACATTACGGGGGCATATAAGCACCTCTTTCTAGCTGAGTCCGAGCGTCCTCGGACGTCGGTCCGCCTAGGCCAAGTCGTCTTCGAGAGCAAAGCCTTGCCGTTCGGGGCGGCAGTATCCTCATACCACTGGTGTAGGGGGAGGGCCGGGGTGGTAAGGCTAATCGGAGCTCTATTATGCTGGATACTGACCACGAGAAGTTCCTGTCGCTGCTCTACATCGACGACGGCCTGCTGGCCGTTCGCAGAAAGGTGTATTGGCTAGCCTGCAGCTTGGCCGTGCTAGTGTGGGAAGTGCTGAACATACAGACGGCTTGGCTAAAATGTACGCTCGGGGTCAAATCGGTCAAGTACATAGGCTTCGAGGTGTCGGTGTCGTCAACAGCGGGTCCCTCTGTCGTAGTCCATGATATCTGGGCCGGCATAAGGGATCTGCTGGCCGAATTCGATGACAAACGCCGAGTGGAAGCGCCGAGGTTGGAAGCCCACGGCAAGCTGATCTTTGCCACTTAACTGACGAGCCAGCTGAAAGGTTACCTCCAACCCCTATACGCTCTCCTGAATATCTTTGAGCGTAAGAAGAAGGCTGGGAGGCCCCTCGGTACAATCAAACTGTCGGAGGATTCTAAGAGCCTGAAGGCGATCCGGTTCTGGCTGCAAGTTGTGAGGCGACTCCGAGCACCAACATCGCCCAAGGCCGCTGTCGAACCCCGCAAGCTCCTATTTGGGGCATCCGACGCATCAGTAGGTTTCCTGGCTGGTTGGATCTCGGACGGCCTCCACGGCCGCTGGTTTCGTTTGAGTACGGACGACCCGGTTGTCCGCAGCTGGGTCCGTCGCTACGGTAACTCCTCCGATCAGTCTCCGTCACACAGGGACATTGCTTTGTACGAGCTGCTGCTGGCGGCCGTATGCACCTTACGTCTAGCCGGATCCTGAGAACCGACTTCGGATGCCCAGGGTTGTGGAGTCTGAAATCCAGTCGTTCTCCACTGTGACAATTCGGCCGTGGTTGGAGCCTTGGAAAAGCTCTACTCGCCAGCTCCCGGTCTCGCCGCCATTCTGCAGGCCGTGACCGTCTGGATCGGCCAGTTCAGGGGTGATCTCAACACCACGTACATCAAGTCAAAGGAAAACTGGCTCGCCGATCGTCTGTCTAGGGGCTTGGGGGTCGACCTCGGTGACATGTGGTCGCAGTGCTCAACCCCAGTACTCCCCGAGACTGAGGTCTCGTGGTAAGCGGTCCTGGAAGGATGCCTAACCGCGTAGTGCTAGCTCGATGATTTGGTAGCCGACAAAAGTCTCGCTTGCAATGTCGCGCTTTCTGACTGCGTAAGAGTGTCTTCGTTTCTGTATCAGGTCGTGTGTTGTGGCCAGTTGGGGAGGAGGCGACACCTAAGGTGTTCCCGGAGTGGTCGGGGTCCAACCATCCGAAGAGAGGTCAGGTCCGTTCCCTGATCGACCGCACAGGGCGGGAGAATGCTAAGGGGTACGCCGCCGACTTCGCCCAGTCCGGTCTGGCTGACAGTACCAACGAGCTCTACGATCGGACGGTTAACTTCTACAAGCGAGTCGTTGGCTCGACTTGTTTCCCCCTCACGGTGCCGGTTTTTCAACTGTTTGTTTGGGCCCTGGTGAAATGCAAGTACGCCTGCAGTTCCGTTGAGACCTTCGTAGCGGGTCTGAGGTCGCGCAACAAAACCTTCGGGTTCGATCTATCCTCGAGTGAGGCCTTCAGGGTGAGCCATGTACTACGGAGCCGCCGAGAAGG
>JABANP010000521.1:0-36379 GCA_013115135.1 Perkinsus olseni
CCTGACGATATCCCTGGCGTCCATTTCAGGAGACCTGTCCGCCCGCTGCGTCTCACGTTGCTCCTTCTGGTATGTTGCCGCTGTCTCAATTCTATGACAGACCGATCGATACTCGTGAAGCAGGCGGTAAGATCGCTCTCGCCGCTCCTGCTGCTGGCCTGGCGCGGGATTGCCTGGGGGTGTGCTCTGCTGCTGCTGGCGTCGTCATATCCGCCTCGACTTCTTTCTGCGTTCTGAAAATGGCATATTTTTCCCTCTGCACCCAAAAACATCATCATCATCATCAGCTCAAAATCTTTGTCGGTTGAGATTTCTTTCCATCTCTCCATTGTACACTACAACTGCTTCGAGTGACTGGACTCCTACAGTCTGTAGTAATGAAAAGAATCTCACAGGAATGAGGCCAGCGCTATGCCCGGCATAGTATTATGCCACATGCATTAATGGGGCCAATGTGCCACATGAGAATAGCAGCTCAGGCCGCGCCGGTCTCGCGCCACGTGGTTTAGGGGCCTCACTTTGCGTTCTTCACATTATCACAGACTGCTGTATCCCCCCCTTTTCACTACTGTACCTCAGAGGAATCAGAAAATCATGCGTTTTGGCATTCAAGTCGTTGACGGTTCTGACTTGCTGAACGAGTCGTTGACAACGACTGATGAAATCATGCACACAAGCAAAGATTCCCTCGTGCGTGGTGGTCGTGATGATTTTCATGCTGGTTAGGACTCCTCCTCGGGGACGGCATTGGAGTTGGCACCTGAACGGCAGATGAGCTTCAAATGGTGGCAAGTCGACCTGCCAAAGATGCTCCAAGTTAGACTTCACGATGCTGGATGGTGCTGGTAAGATGTCTCAGCCAGGGATCGAACCAGGGACCTCTGTATGCAGGTCGGGACATCTCGCCGTTGACCGTGTGGTCGGCGATTCTGTCTGCCAAGTGTTCCAAGAGACTGAAGGTGAGTCGCCTGACAGGCTGCTCAAAATCATCAGGGTATCTTCATCTCAGGAATGTTCATGAACATCCGAGTCGACGTCCGGCCATACCGCAGCTGTGTCTTCATCGTCTTCGGCGCTGAGGACTACGCCATCGCCAGCTACTCTGTTCGAAACAACTCCGACAACTCGATGTGGATTCGTCAGGCCCACACCAGAGTAGAGCAGACCGACTGCAACGGGTTCTTCGACTGCGGTTTTTGTAGGCATATTTTATACCACTTTTACGTCATTCGACTACACCCTTTGCTTGGTATGAGCCGACGAAGCCAAAAAAACTCGAGATTCTTCTGGATCCAGCATCCAAGAGAAGTGAGACGATTTCTGTCCTCTGCACGGGTCAACCTTGGATACTCCTCAGGCACTATTGTCGATTTTATCCCTGAGCAGAGCAGCAGTCAGGCGTCAGCCGCGAGGGCCTCTGCTCAGAACGGAAGTCTCAATGCCCCGGCCTTCGAGCATTCAGGGACGTTGATGGCGCCCTTGAGAGGTCGAAGTCAGAGGCTGCGGTACAAAGTGACTAGCAGTGGACCGACTAAGGTCTTCATACTTTACAATGAGTGAGCTCTGCCCGCTGAAGGGGTTCCCTATTGTTTTCTCTTCAGTGCGGTCGGAACAGGGGCGGCTCGCCTTGCTTTGCCTGCTGGGCCCATTCGCGCTGGATCGGATAGAGGCAAGGGACCTCTGGCTGGCGATGAACGCCCAGATAGGGCGGTGGACACTGTGTAGGGCGAGCGCTTTTGTGGCGGCAAGTTGGATATTTGACACATTGTGGCATGGTGCTCTCAGTTACCGAGCTGAGTTCAAGGGTGTAGGCGTATCTTTGGTCGCTGCTGTGCGTGGTCGACCCCGGAGTGAGCTGCTCTTTGCTGGCATCATTGGCATTGAAGGAGTAGCCAGCATAAGGCATCGTCATAGGTCGGACCAATACTGAGCGTATCTTTATGCTTTGTATCTTCCTCGCTTCGACCTAAGATACTCTTACTATTTCAGGGATTTCCACCTCGCCGTACACGATATTCGGGTGGACAACCAAAACCTCAGCGCCGTCTATCCCGTCATGTTTGCCCGGTCCTCGACAGGTGCCCCCTTCCCCTTTGTAGTCCCCTTTCGGACTTCCATCCTTCTGGTCAGGGGACCCACGCCCGACGCAGCAGGGAGCTCCTCAAAGGCCACCTCATCCGATGCTGGAGGTCGCCGCCACTCTGAGGGACATGGACGCTAATTTGGTGTAGGGAGGTCCCTGGTTCTAATCCTGGGACCTACCATTTTCCCTCAGATATTTCGAGAATCTGAGCATCCTTGTACAGGAGTCCGAGTTAGCCTTCGATTTTGGTTTCATATTTGACATGGTAAGTCCATACCACATTTCCCCCTACTCCTCACCGTCTCCTTCCCTCTAGGTGTCGCTTTTTGAGGGTATTCACGCTGATGGCAACGGCAAGGGTCGGCAGTGGACGACGGAGGTCAGGCCCGAGATAGAGCTTCTCCCAGAGGACAGCAACAATGACCTTCACTTCGACGTAGCCGCAGTGTCATGGGACATGACGACAGCAGCCACGGTCGTTGTTCTCAGGTCTTCACTTTGCACCCGACGAGAGTTTTCGTTTCCTTCTCACCGGGCAACACCGAACAGAAGTTTTTGAAGGAGTAGATATTTTATGCTACCGGCCCACGGTTAACCTGTTGTTCCCTCCTTGTCAGCTACAGCCTAGTGTATCGCGTACTTGCCTCGATGTCGGCCGTGGACCACTCGCCAGTACAGCTCAACGCCCTCATCCTCTACAGCCTCAGCGTTAGTCGCAGTTCCCTTCATACTATCATCGCTGAGCATTACAAACACCAACTGTGAGTATTGCCATCGTTAGATGGTATCCAAGGTCGAAGCAGGTTCCGGGAGCTCCGAACGATTATGGGCTCGGCCGACGCCATTGGGAATCCCATCGGTCTGTTCAACCACGTCAGTCAGGGTATATCGGACCTCTTCTACGAGCCATATTCTGCAATTATGAATGTGAACAGGGCGGAGCGAAGCAGCAGAAGGACGACACTGTTCCTCCTGCCGTGGTCAGGTCCAGAGTGCGGGGGACGTCCTCAGCGTGGCTGGTGGTACGGCAAAGGGCGCGCGGTCATTCGTGAGGAACACGGCCTTCGGTGTCTTCAACTCCCTGGGCAAAATTGCGGGAACAGCAGCGCAAACGATGAGCGTCCTCACCCAGGATGACGAGTACGCTCGATCAGTGCTGCTGCCGTTTCCGGTCTGACTGTGATGATTGGCAGGTTCCAGCAGGACCGTCAACGCTTTGCTCAGCGCAACAGACCAGTGCATATGGGTGATGGTGTCGCTGTTGGTGCGGCTTCTCTGGGCAGAGGGATCCTGTCTGGCATCTCGGGACTTGTGTTGAAGCCGGTGGAGGCTGTTGAACAGGAGGTGAGGGCAGACCTCGGCTCGCTCGGGCGATTGCGATGAGGAAAATTTCTTCTTTTCATTGTGAAGCTATAGTGTAGTGGTTTCATTCGATAACAATGATCGTCATTAGCCTGCGGGCGGGGAGAGGACGCTACTTCGGCGAAGGGCAAGGAAAAGAAATTCGCAATCGCGTTCCCGTTTTGATTAAAGCCGTTCTACTACGGGTTAGGGCAGGAGAACACGGTCTATTACAGAGCTGGGCTTTGAGTCGGAGGTTGAAAATCGTCGCCCGTTCTACTCCGGAGTTCCGCCTGACTGTATGCGCCATACGGTGTCGCTTTTCAGGGTATCAATGGTCTTGGTAAAGGAATCCTTCGAGGTGTGGGTGGCTTCGTCACCAAGCCCATGGTGGGCTTCCTCGACTTCACCCGGAGCACCGCTGAAGGCGTCACTGCAACTACTGGCGCTGGCACGTCTAAGACCACTGCGGCAACGGCTAAGAGGATGAGGCTGCCGAGAATGCTGTATGGCGACGATATGGTCGTGAGGAGGTAGGCGGCAGGCCAGCTCCGATTTACGGGCGAGGAGTTTTTGGCAGCTACAACCCAGAGCACGCCGTGCTTCGGTCGTTCCTGGCGACGGTGGACGGCGTACCGGCAGATTTCCCGTACGTAGCACACCAGTTTGATGAGCAAGGACGCCGGCTCATCATAACAGGGAACAGGTACCATCTTTCCTCCGCTTCGTCTTTTGGTGGGCATCAGTCTTGACAGTTACGTGCTGGTGATCGATGTACCGACCCATCGCCTAGAGTCAGCCCGACCGCTGTGGCAAGTGAGGGTCCCTGCAGTTGCCGCTGCTACGACCCCTTCGTCGTCGTCCTCGAGGAGCACCAGCAACGCCGCTGGTGCGGCCTTGCCACCTGCGTGATGATTTTTAAGACACTCTTCAGAAAGTTACCATCGAAGACCTCTGCACAGTTGCGCTGTTTGTCTCTGGTTGTTAGTTATTGTGGATTGTGTTAGTTACTGAATCTTGCTGACTTGGGCCATCTTGCATTTCCTCAATGTATGCGTCGCAGGATCGGATTTACCATTTTCGTACTATGTCTAAGAGACCGGTCTCCGGTATCAGCGGGGAGGAGGACGAGAGCGACGGGTCACCGGAGCAGCAGCAGCAACAAAAAGTAAATCCTGGCGTGACTGATTACCAAAAATCCACCAATTCACAGGGCTGATTGCGGGAGGGGTTGACTTAGGGGAAAACGGGAGTCTTCCGTTGAACCGACCAGTTAGTCTGTGTGACGCACGGTGCAAGCTGAGATTCCTGAAGATATGCTGATGGTGTTCAGGAAAGCTAAGATATCTCATAGTGATGGAGATGGGACGATCCTGCACGGACTGAAGAAGGGCATGGAGATTCTGGTGAAGTGGGAACTTGTGGACGACGAGGTGAGCACCACTCCTTCTCTTCGTATGGCGGAGAGTAGACGAATGTGAGCGTTGCTTCCAATTGCGACGACGCGTCACTGTCCGATGCTCCCTAGAGTCACTCCCAGGAGTGCTCCTTGCAGGCTGACCCAGAGGACCCGAATGCTGTGGCTCGAGTATGGTGGCCGGCGACGGTCGAGAGCATCTCGAAGGAGACAGGTGAGCAGTGGTGGGCTACGCTTCGTGATCGTTAGTTGCGGTAGGAGATGCTGTTCTGAGCTACACTGGGCACGGTTCTGAGTACCCTGCAGAGGTTGCTGGGGTGAAGGTGGAGGCTGATCACACTCTGAGGGACAGCAACGGGGTTCCGCAGGACTGGAAGGAAGTTCCGACGTATAAGGTTGGAGAGGAGTTGGGCGTAATGGAGACAAGGTTCGGGAGTCTTCGATAGGTTTGGCTTAGGGTGATGTGACGTGCCCAAGGGGGCATGCTTCGAGACTGCTCACTTGGGGAGCGAGGAGAGAGGCGATGAAGAAGGAAAGGAGTGGTACTAGCGAGACGACGGCAGGTAGGGTCATGGAGCTGAGCTGCTTCCATCATCATTAGTGGTCAGACGACGCCCCGCTGGTCTGTGACGTATGCCTTACTATCAGCAGTGACCCTGCACAAGTCGTTACGCACTGCACGGACTGTGGGGACTGGATCACTTGCCGGTAATTGACCGCTCCCACTGTCCGGCAGACGGCGACCGGCCATCGAAGTCCGTAGGTACTGTATAGCGGCGTGGAGGAGGACGGGAGAGTGGCCGCTGGACGCTGATGTGAAGGTGATTCACCTTCGGATGCATTCCCGTCCACGGTTTGTGCTCAGAAAAGACAGGCTGAGGATGCTGCAATGGAGATCGGCGATCTCATCGAGATGGTCGGCAACGAGATGAGTGATGGCAGCTTTTTGTGATGCTGTTTACCGACGGCTGTTACTGTGTCAGCTCCGGAAGCAGTTCAATCGGCAGCCCACGACGAGTTCGGAGAGTTGCCGGCGTATCAGCAGCAGATCTTGGCCACGGGCTTCAGGACCTTTATAGATACGTTCAAAGCGGAGCTCAGGAAATTTAGTGTGAGTCGCATCTGCTGCTCTGCGCACAGCGAAGGATTCTCTTTCTTATGA
Source organism: Perkinsus olseni (assembly GCA_013115135.1). Taxonomy (NCBI): domain Eukaryota; phylum Perkinsozoa; order Perkinsida; family Perkinsidae; genus Perkinsus; species Perkinsus olseni. The sequence goes on from JABANP010000521.1 coordinate 6,004, forward strand.
GTCTGAGCTGGCGGAGGTGTCCGGTGAGCCGATTCTGGGGATTTGTTTCGGAATTCCGCCCGAGATTCCGCCCGTGAATTTGGGGGATGTTTTATGGACGAACTGAACACTCTTATCAGGAAAAGAGGGAAAAATATAAAAATTCCGAAGCCAGGGGGAGAACCAAAAAATTAGAAAAATTTGAAGGTGGGGCAAATTTTAGGAAAAGCCTGTGGGAGTTATGTTTCTGAAAAGGGAATCTTCGATTCTCAGGCCACGAACACAGCGCGGGTGATAACCGAGAAGGATATGAGGATTATACTCGACCGATGCCGAGACAGTTTGAAATCTGCCATGTCCCTACCGGACTCGACGACCAATTGATCGCCATTACCATTACTCATGCAACTGTTGTTATTTAAATAGATTATCCGTCTTTTACCCAGCCTAATGAAGCTGCTGCTGCATCAAACGTCGAGGGAATAGAATCGGTTTCAATGCTAGGCCCATGCACTTGTGTTGATTGTGAGTGCGAAGTGGTTGAGTATAGGCCACCGTGGAACAGAGTTGTTGAGTTCTACCACCTCCTCTAGACCAAGTGCATGGGCACTACGCCATAGTGGCTCGTCAGTCTCGTTCAGAACATGACGATGAGGATGGTGATTCTCCTTCCGAGTGTAATTCTGATGTCTCGTTTTGGACGTGGCGAATTGACAGATTCAGGGGCCTTAATTTCTTTCATCGATGGGGGGTCGATGAAAGTACTCTCAATTTGCAGGGTGAAGAAATTACGCTTAAATTTGCTGCTTTGATCTCTTTCAGTTTCGAGATTATCGAGTGTTGATGTAGTCGGTGATAACCAGTGTGATTTTGCTTTTATCGGACTAATTTTCCATATTGTTAATCAAGACTTGCTGACCATGCGAGAACAGGTTATCTGAGTAGTCGTGGATTAGAACTGAGCTTCAATGTGCCAAATCGGATCATTTCGGATGTGAGCGCGGACGTGAAGTTGACGGCTTCGGCGAAACCGCTTCGCTGAGCGAGCTCCGCGTTACGAAGGCCTAGTGTAACACAAATGTATTGTCGACACCGGGAAAAAAGTTAATATTGACTCAACATCTCGTGCTTTATTTACCGCTGGATTGAGGATAAGCGTTGCTTTCTCTATTTGTCCATCGGCACCACACGGAAGAACTACCTGCTCATTATCACTGAACGCAATGGTCTAACAACATCTTCATCGCCAACGCCAAGACGTCAAGGGTACATGGGTTAATGCAGATCTCCTGGAAAGTATCAACTTACTGTGGCTCAGCTGGTAGTGAGAACGAGCCGCCTGCTGCGGTACCATCGAGACCGGCCCATCCGCCCAGCGGGGGCATACACCAAACGACGCTGAAAACGAAATCATCAGGGTTCTTCGATAATCAAATTCTGGAACCGCGTTTCACGTGTAAAAAGTCACTTTTCCAGAATCAATTCTGAGTTTCAGGATCAGTTTGCTCAGTGAGGGCGGTAGCATCGGAGCTTACTGTTCGGATTCTGTCGGTGGTTGTTGTTGCTGCTGGTGTCCTTCGTGATGGAAGGCGGGCAGAGTCCAGTGCCGAGCCTAGTGTGGCAAGGGTGGAGTAGAGGGCTATGGACGCTAGTAGGGCATGCATTCAAGGGGAGGAAGGGTCAACGGAAGAGCGCAAAAGCGTATACCCTAACTCCGTCGCGATATCTTGCGCTGTAGGGCGGGCGCGGTGTTCGTTGAGAAACTTCAAGGTAGAGCAAGTGAGCAAGATTGTTTCGATTGGATCCTGCGCGCGGCCCCTATCTTGAAGCCAATTAGTTTAGAACACACCGCCCTAGTTTTACCCTCGGGGATCCAATCCCTCCTCTGCTGTCTTCCTGTCCTTCATCACTTACCTTGGCTTTAGCACAGCTTCTTATCGGAGCAAGAAAGGATCATCGGAATGCCCTGAACAGTGCGCTGATGCAGCTCGCCGCCTTCGAACCCACTCAAGTGGCCAATGGTATCAGAGGCCCATTCGCAGGCCTGTGGTGAGGAAGAAGTTCAGCAGGACGCGGGTTCGAACCGAGGCAAGGCTGTTTTTCCAGGCCTTTTTTCACATCATGCCTTTCCTATCCCGCAATACGATGATGCTGTTGCCAGTGGGAGTCGCCCTCGCTGGCATCTTGCTCACGTAAGGAGACCCCCACCCAGTTCCCGCCTACGCCGTGCTGGGCTCAGGTTCGCGGGGTGTAGTGGCTGTTGCTGCTTTTGCAAGCATGATGCCCCTACCGAGGGTCCGGTCCAGCCACGACAGTCGGGCCGTTGGAGGCTGAGGAACCTGAGGGAGTTCCTGAGGGACCACACGCCGTTTAGGAAAAAAGTGAGCGGAGCGTAGAAGAGGAGCTGAAGGGCGTGATGGGGCGGCCGATTCAGAAGCCTAAGAACGAGGTGAAGGTGCTCAATTTGGAACCACTCCGAGACACGACGGAGGAGCCGACCACAACGGGTTCTCCCGTAAACAGGCTCCCACATGCTGTCACAGGAAGTCCACTGCCAGATGATGTAGCGACCGCGGATTGAACCTCTGCGGTTTCGCACATAGCGGGTCATTGCTCAGATTGAGAAGGAATCGCCGCAGACAACAGCGAGTGATGAAGTAAAAATTGAGGAGTGGTTCGGACCATCCCGAGAATCGCACGTGTCCCTCGCTCATGATTCCGCTGAGTTTTGTCTGAATCGTTTATCGTTCAGTACAATTCGTCGTATGAATTTGTGAAAATTGGAACGAGCCAGCGAGGTCTCTTCTCTTTTTTTAGACTGCAAAATACGCGATCTCCGCAGTTTTTGATTTATTTTACTCAGGCTACGACCACTGTCACCGCTACTTCGAGTACTTCCACTCCGACGAGGACTGAACCCGCGGACTCGGGCAAGGGGTCGGGTGGAAGCGGAAGTATTCTTGGGGAGGAGGATCTGAAGGTGGGGCCTTCTGCTGGCGCTCATTGAGGCGCTGCATTTTGGCGCTCAGGATGTCTCCAATTCTTTGGCAAGGAATAGAGATGGTTCACCCACCCTGCCTGGTGAACCCTTCCTTCATGTCGACCCTATCACAGGCCCCCCTGAGGATGATGTTGAGGCTCAACCGACGACCACTGCGGTAGGTTGACCGTCAACGGAGAAAGATTCTTCGAGATCGCCGCCTGGCACCGTCTCAGCCTACCTCTCCCTCGGATTGTAACCCTCCAGACCAGCCGGTGGCGGACTCGCCGTATCCCACTCCTTGCCGACTGCAAGGTTGAGCTTATTCATTGTGTTCAGTGTGCCCATGCTTTCTTGTGTGTCCACCGTAAGTGTTGTTGCTACTACCGTAGACTCGAGTTCTTCAGTTGTTAAGTGATCGGGTTGGGGCTGAACCTGGCTTGCGAAGGTTGTCTCTTTTCATCGCTGAACGCGTATGCAAGTGAATTGTGCGCGGTGTCGCACATTAGTGCCGTAGCGAAGGCAGCATTGTCGGGAGTTGTGTGGGGAGGTTTCACTGGCCAATGAAGCTGGACTTCTCGCAGGCATTGGCAGCATGACCAGATTCGACTCTTTTGGAGATCAGACCAAGTTCTGTGAGCCTGCTTGGTATCAAGGTAGGAGACGATTGACTCGCCTCGCCTGCCTTGCCTGATGGAGCATCCTTCAAGTTCTTTCCAGGTGCCTTCACGCCTTACTACACAGCTTCGCATGCTGAGTTTAGGAAACGAGTGAGAGATTTCATGGCGAAGGAAGTCGAGCCGTACGCTGAGGGTTGGCTGCAGAAGGGCGAGTACGTCGGGAACAGGGCAGCAACTTTGCGACGATCGCACGGTCACTTTCAAGGTATCCTTTGAGCGTTCACAAGAAGATGTATGACGTCGGACTGCAGCAAGCCGTACTCAGGGTACCCCCGGAACTTGGCGGCGCCTCAGCGGGTATGTGAGACGCTTTCTTATGGGCATGTCAGTCGCTGTCTTAGCTCACTCCCCTGCGCGCTCAATTCCATGGTCACCCGTCTCGGAGTTTCAGGCTGACACGCGTAGCGATTCCCCACTGGCGAATACACTTTGCGAACCTGCAGTGGCTTCTAAAGTTTCGAAAATGAACTCGTGAACTCGAAAGGTCCCGCCACTGGGTGAGGACCACTCCCTTCGTTGTACACTCGTCGCGTGTCCCGGGATATGACGTCACGCGACTGCGGCGTCTCTGTACATGCGCCTATAAGCATGATGCTTGGAGCTTGCACAGTTTGTTAACTGCCTCGGTAGCTCAGTCGGTAGAGCGCGTGCCTTTTAAGCCCGTGGTCGTGGGTTCGAGCCCCGCCCGAGGTGTTTTATAGCTGAGTATTTCTTCGTGATATGTTGGCCTTCTTGAAGTACAGTCGGTGCTCCATGGAAGTCCGTTCGTCGGGTTATCTGATATATTTCCTCATTTCGAGCCTGACCCGTCTCAGATGAGTATGACATCTTCCATGAGATCATATTCTTCGATGAAGTGGCCCGTCATGAATGCTATCCTCGTATGGTAAGACTCCTGTAAATGCTGCCGAAGTGATCGACCCTATCCTCTTCAGATAAGCATCGATTCGATGGCTTTGCCTCCACTCGTCAAGTACGGTCCAGCTCATTTGCGTGAAAAGTATTACGTGGCCTAGTGTGTCAGTCCTACGGTGTGATCAACGAGTGTTGCTAGCTCCGAGCTGTTGACTTCGAAACGCTTTGAAACTTCAGGTTGGTTCCGCAAGTCATCCGTGGCGAGAAGCATATTGCTCTGGGGATATCGGAGCCCACAGCCGGAAGTGACGTTGCGCAAATTAAAACGACTGCCCTCAAGCGAGGCGATAAATATGTCGTGAACGGGTGAGACAAGGCCGACCTCTATGGGCGAAGCCACTCCCTCGAATCAGGCAGAAGAAATGGATTACTGGCGGTTTGATCGCGGACTACATTACGCTGGCTGTGCGCACCGGGTCGGAGGGAATGAACGGTATATCGCTTTTCTGCGTGGACATGAAGTCACCTGGCATCTCAGTGAGGCTCGGGCAGTTCGACAACTCAAGAGACTCATCGCATACTGTCGCAGGTTCGTCCACTTCCAACAATGGCTGACACCGATTTGAAATCGACCTTCATAACCTTCGAAGATGTGTAAGTGTGCATGAAGAACGACCACAGGGTAGCTGTTGTTGGCAGGGAGGTCCCGGCGGCCAACTTGATCGGCGTGGAAAACGGTGGTTTCATTCCTCTCATGGAGAACTTCAACCACGAAAGGTGGGAACTTGGCCCGGTTAAGGTATGGGGAGCCTACATGTGGTTCAGGTTGGTTATCTCCGTCGGGGCCGCGAGAGGAGCTCGTCGATGCTACTCTTTGGCGCTTCAGTAGCTCAACGCTCCGACATCATCGATGCTCCCTCTGCCTGTCATCCGTTCGAGGATCACTTCTTCACAGGCACGCCTTGAAACGCAAAACTTTCGGCAAGAGGTTGATCGATCACCAAGTAATCCGTTATAAATTAGCCGAGATGGCAAGGATGGTAAGAGAAGAGCTGTCGCGCGTGTATGCCGATCTGTCGCCTCAGGTGGAGTCCCTCTGGGCGGAGGTCGAACACGTTGGCCTGCAGTTCAAAGAGAGAGTGTCCGATCGCCGCATGGGCGAGGATTGCGCCATCCTCAAGGTCAACGCCTCCAAGGTCGTCGTCCAGTCTCACTTGGCCTATTGACAGGATATGTTTGTCCGTCTCAGGCATTCGAGTTCTGCGCCAGGGAGGCTGTCCAAATATTTGGTGGAGCGGGAGTGACGAGGGAAGGTCAGGGGCGTTATGTGGAACGCCTCTACAGGTATGGTTACATTCTGAACACATCACATTAGACTCCTTATTCACCCTCAGGAGTGTTCGCTTGAGTGCTATACCCGGTGGCAGCGAGGAGATACTTCTCGACCTCACCATGAGAATGGTCGCTGCCAAGGCGCGCAGTTGAATGTCTTGGATTTTCTTCATTTTTCTCAAGGGGGATGTTGAGTGTCGTGAGGATGAGGATGCCAATGAAGAGCAGGACTGGATGGGGAAAAGAAAAAGAAAGAGCAACCGATTTCACACATACACACGGTCACTACGCCTTAAGTGTGGCACCCACATTCCGCAGCCGGTTTTTTCGAACCTGTTCGTTTTCCGCGCCGATCGCGTTTGGGTGTTTGCATCTGTGGCAGTGACCATTCAGACTATACTAAGTATAGTATAGTATACTGTACATCATATCCACGCGGCTGATTCTGGTTCGCCTTGAAAATTCCAGGTTGGAATTCCTGTGCGCAGCAGTTGCGATGTAGTTTCCTCGCTGAGAATCGATGGGGGAACTCGATGTGCATCTTCCGTTCCGCTTAAGACTTTTTAATCCAGTCGCTGGCAGCGACTCGCTGCTCTCGGTCGACGCGACGAAGCAGCCCGCCACGGCTGCTATCGAGGTGCATCAGGTGCTACGTTGTAGCCGGTCGAGCTGCAATGCTACTCACCGATGAACCTCGGTTGAGCCCTGGCGGAGTGAAGGGCATGGTAGAGCGAGAGGATACTCCTGGTGTCAAGAACTGGAGGTGCGAACTACACTTCTCTTCGCCCGTGCCAATGCCGACAAAGTCGTGTGGGAACATTCTTCGACTTTCGAGTCTGTCGGCTATCATCTGTGGCCTTCATTCATGGCATCAAGGAACACGGTCTTAGGCTGCTTCAAGGCCTAATCGCTTCTGGCCCGCTTTATCAATTCCCTGCTACCTATTCTCAGTACGCTGCGCACAGTTGTCATGTGAGATAATGGAATTCACCAGATTCGAAATCACATCAGCTATGCACCTGGTTCGTGCCACTGACTGACGTATCCGTTACCAACAGCATTGCTGCTTACCAAGTTCCGAAGGATTTGAGGGTCCACCGTTTTGCGTGAATCCACTTAGGACGTGTTGCGTGTGGAAACAGTTGCGAGTCAGCTGCCCCAGCAGTCCGACTCGGAAGCGGGAAGGACTATGTCAAGAAGGGTTTCGCATCACTCAATACACACTAATTTGACTGACTCCGTAAAATGACGCCCTGCGTTATAGAACTCCGCACGTGCATCTCATATCTCGTTTCTCACATCTCACGGAACCCGACTGCATCTCGCTGCCCGTGCGTTGCGAGCACGTACCGCCTAGAGCAGACCCCCCAAAAGGAGAATCAGCATCCCTGCACTGCAAAGGCTTCGGTCGACAGCCACAACCGTAGGTTAATCCACAATGCTCGTCGCTATTGAACATCTGGTGGAATGTTCTGCATGTGCCACTGCAAAGCAGCAAGGGTATTGAGTTCTCTCCAATTCCCGAGAAGTGTGATGACTGCAAACCAAGGAGGGCAGACTGGGCTCATTAAACACCATAAGGTGGCACGATGCGCTATACGGGAGGAGGTGAACTTCGGGCAGTAGGCCCAGGAGTGATGAATTGGTCAAGTCTGAAGGAGAGGATTAGTAACCGTCAAGGCACCGTCGCCTCCTCACCTTTGGGCCGGAGTCATACCAGGGGTGCTCGCAGTCACTATACTATGACGAGCGCTGGGAACTTCATTCTGCTGCGCCGTCGGTGTCTGTCGTCGCTCAGGGCTAACCACTGCAATGCGCTCCTTCGCCACCGTCTCTTGGGGAAGGACCTGATACACCACTCAACTGCTTGCCCTGTGATGCTTCAAAAGTGGGCTAGTCCGTCACCCACCTGGACGGGCAGGACGACGTCAGGCACCTTCACTGGGGTCCTGGCAGGGCCGGGTACTTCCGATTCACATTCAAAATTCCCATTCTCGGCCGGCCGAGGGACCACTGGGGGCAGCCCACGCTCGGCCTCCGATATCACTTCCTGAGAATGAAGATTCGAAAGCGTTCCAGGGCTGCATGAGTCACCGTAGCGGGGCGTGCAGCTTCGTGGCCCAGAGCACCGTAGCTGTTGATGGACACTCTCCTCGGTACCACTCCCCTCGTACCATCCAAGAACGTGTACTGAGCGGCATGATATCAAGTCAGAAGGAAGAGTCGTGCGCTACCTTAGGGTTCTGCGGGTCCAGCTTTCGCCGAGTAACAATCCCTTTGGCGAGCGAGTTCACCTGCGCCCCCGGGACGTCGGCTGTGCCTGAACGCGTTGGCCTCCAATCGCTCAATGAGCGCCGAAACTTTACTGTGGAAGTCCGGTCTTTCTTCAAATGGCTGTTCATAAATGTTGAAAGGAATGCTACCAACATGCCTGATATAAAGGATTCCTACACAGCTTCAACCTAAGATACGCATCACCTCTGGCTCGAAGCCCCGGCTATGTCCTCCTTCAACAGACTGAACAGCGGTTCGCCGTTGTCCCACTGCAGCTTCCGCGGCCTCGAGAGCGGCACTTCTCCGATAACCTTGATGAAAGCAATCACAGAGACGTCAGATTTCCTTGGCTTACCATCGGCTCCATTTTAGGGTTCTCGACGCTCCCAACCTCTTCACTCCCTACAACAACCGGCAATACTTCCAAGAACGGTCTTACACATATTACATATATGGTTGAGGCTGGTCGCCGGAGGGAGCCTCCCTCGAGACAGCACGGGGTTAGCTGGGATAACATAGGTTGGTTCAAGAGGATCAGTCCCTCTCATAGCCGGTAGTCTTCCATCCAGTGGTCCGGCATTAATATCCTTGGCCGTCTGAAAATAACTGAGGTCTGAGCACCACGGGGTTCCGAGGCTCATCACCAGACTCAGGTCTCGTGTTCGCTGTGCCCTCGGTGCTCCTCTCTTCCTTATGTCATTCAACTGCTCTTGTACAGACTTCGTCCTCGCGTACCTTGAGACATCTTCGAATACCTTCGGCAATAATCTGCACCTAGCTCACTCGATGTCTGACGCGTCGTTGGGATCTCTGTTGTAGTTTCGGTCAGGAATGAGCCGCTTCGGATGCGAAAACTCGATATCTGTCAGCTCAGCCGGCTACTCGAACTCCTGGCTTAGCGGACCCTACCTCGGATGTCGTTCGTGAGCCTCCCGTTGAACCTCGGAGGCTCCACCGGAACAGCCTCACTCTTCGGAAGTTTGTACCTGAGCAGGCCCACAGTCGGTTGGATCTTCTGAGAATGCTGTCGACGACTCCCGGGATTCGTGAATATTACTTAGGGTTGAGAGGGTCCAGCACTCTGTTAGTCCTGAACCTAGTGATTTTCGGCTGAGCCCACTCGATGTCTTGTGTCGTGAGGGATAGGTCTCTCGGCCTGTTGACCACTGGTGGGTAATACGACTTCGACCTCATGCCGGGCACGTCGCATCTGCAATTTTGATGAGCTTCGAAAAGGAATTCCAGGACTCACTTTAAACTGAATTCAGGTTTGCGTAGGTAATCCAACCAATAGTAAGTCGGTTTGCACTTGTCGATGTCGATGGTGGTGAGGGAGGCATCAGTGTCCTTCACATAAAGGATTCTACCTGAAAAAGGTTACCTTCAGTGCCAGAAGGCATAGCCAGAGGTGACCTCGAGGGACATCCTTTGGCTTGATGGTGTCCAAACTCATCGTATCTTCGCGTCGAGCGAAGGGTAGAGTCTCGTCGCGGCACATGACCATCTCGGAGAACAAAAATTGATAACTGCGGGATTTGAACCCACGACCTCGTCATAGCATCAACACAGCAATCTGAGGTCTTCAACTGAACATCAGGATTCATACATGTCTCCAAAGTAAAGGCTTATTTCAATCGATTTCCCAGCGCAGTTAATCAACCGCTAGGTCACGTTCTCATCCTTATCTCCCTTTCGCTGCGGCCAAGGTCAGCAAAGCTCGGAGAGTCACTTCCGCTTAACTGGCAGAAGAACATGGATCGACCACCGATTGTATTCCCGACTGCACTTACGTCGAAGTCTCTAACATAGATGCTGACAGTGCGATAAGTTAGGGTCTCATCATTGAGGCTGGCCTGAGGCTTCTCGGTCCTATCCACGCGCGGGGTTTTCGATGAGGATTTCCTGCACGGATTTTGGAGAGTTTTTCCTGTCACTTCCTCCACAAATTTCTCGAAAGTCTCGACACCCTCCGCCTTCTTTTTCAAATCCTTGCACGCGATGCCCGCAGTTACCTGAGCCGCACACAATGCACTCGAAGAGAGGGCAGACAGTCGACAAGGAGTATTGCTCACGTTAGCTCCGGCAGGCATAGGGGCTGTGGAACCATCAGAACAGGTGGTAGCAGTGGCAACGAACACATTGGGATCCTCATACTGCATGTCAACCTTCTGGGGCGGGTCGCTGGCGCTCGTCAGAGTCACTTTGCAGATTGGTGGCCCGACAAGAGAAACATTCTTGAGCTCCGTACATTCTCGGTATAACTAAAACCGCAAGTGGTTCAACTCTACGCGAAATTTAATTAATCGTGCTGCGAGTTCCACTGTCCTCAGGATCTTTCACGCACTTTGCGACTCTTCCCGGCCACACATACTGGGATCTATGGAGCAGTTTATACTAGCGGAGCCACCTCCCCTTTTGCAAAAAAGGATACGACTCCGCTTGTATCTCTCACGGCTGATTAGTTGAAGCAAATGAACAAAACGATTGATAAGAACGCATCTCCCTCTCCGAGCAACCATCTCACCGAAGAGAGTGCCTTCTCCGCTTGGAACTCCTCCCTCTCCTTCCCCTGCAACTCCTCGCAGTCCTCCACCACCCTCACACGGTTGCTGCTGCTGTTGTTGCTCAGGAGCTGCGCAGCACGGTTACTTTTACCACACGTGGCGCTAACCAGAGTGAAATTGCCGCTGCCCGACGACTCGTAAGTGGCCACAGTGAATGGTGACTTCTCCCCGAGGTATATATCGCAGCCGAGGATGTCACTGCCACGCTTCCGAGTTCTAGGAGCAGGGACCTGAGAAGAGAGTCACCCAAGGGCCCGCGATTATCAAACTGACTCACTTCCGAGTCTGAATCAGAGCAACCCTCTAACCTGATCGCGAGAAACAATGATAATAACAGGCTGAAGCAACGGTAGACTCACATCAACGTCCCCACCAACAGCGTCACGCCGATCGCGATGAGCTTCGACACACAGGTGCTGGTGGTGGACATTCCGGAACGCCGCCACTGTGAAGCGGCACATGAACTGGCCCGGCCGAACAAACAACTGGGAGGAGCCGACACTTACACCAACAGCGATAAACATCATGACATAACAAATAACGGCTCTAAGGATGACGATTAACATCTCGTGCCTCTCCCGGACCAGCTGACGAGGAATAAGAGCCCGAGGAGTAGCTGTATGCTCCCCCGGAGATGTGATAAGCCTGAGAACGGTGGCTAGTAGAACGAGGCCGTCGGAACGCGCAACTCACGCCAGAGTTGGAGTCATCGAGATCCTTAACGTAGATACTGACGGTCCTGTAGGTCATCATACCATCCTTCAACTTGGCAGCCGACTCGTCCTTCTCGACACTTCCGTTGTCTTTAACGGCAGTCTCCACCTTACCATGGCCGTCGCATTCCTCATACAACTAACAAGGCATTTGAGTAGTGCACGCTCAACCTCAAGATATCCCTCTCTCACCGAGTCGAGACCCTTTCCAGCAGCGTACTGCTCTCGCTCGGCAATCTGCAGGCCATCGCAGTCCGTTGCATTAATCGGCCTAGAGGCTGCCGAGGAGCCCATGACGTGAGCGGCGCTCTTCTTCGACCCGCAGGTAGCGCTGGTCAGATGGAACTCTCCATCGCCGGGGCCCTCGTAGGTGGCGATAGTGAATGGCGAAGTCGAGCCGAGGTAGATGTCGCAGCTGGTCAAAGAGCTTCCTTTCTTCCGTCCACGAGCCTTAGGTACCTACACAGCGGAGGGAGACTCGCCTAAGGACTGTGGAGTCTTGAAGACGCTGCAATGCAACGAGGGCTGAGAAGGATGAGACTTGAAAAGATCTGAAACCGAAAGATATTCCAGAGGTTGGAAACGGAAAGATCTCCTCAGGGTGGGAAACCGAAAGATTCCCTCCGACTCCGTGAACCTTACATCGCGCTCAGCATGCTCACTGCAACCCTGAAGCATCCTGAAGGGAGATCATCGTTTATTCTTGCTCCATCAAAGCCAATCACTTACCCAGCAAAGACGATGCTGACGCCACAGAACAGGGTCCGAAACATGAGGGATTTAGTTCAATACTAACAGAATTCACCTGCCACCACACCGTTCAAAGGGAACGAGACAGCGCCCTGACACCGCAGCCGTGGCAACGCTAAACTCATCCTCGCCCCACTGCAAGATCCGACGCTGGGCGATAGCTATTGCCGTCGGCAAGCAAAGGCACGGCCACTCTAGGGCGAGAGCAGCACGCCACCCCGCGACAGCTTCTCATCAATTTGACAAACGACCTTCGAATTCACTTTCGCGGAAGTCTCCCCTGACGCCGCTCAAAATGCGTTTTTCGTGCAGGATGCAAGAACAGAGTCTGTAATTTTACGAAGCCGGATCCCGGCTGTGAGTCAAGATAATGGTTTGATACCAGAGGCGGTGGACACTGGAAGCGTCCCAACCTTCGAAACGGCTGCTGGACGAGAGGAGGATCAGGTATTCGACAGGGGTATCTTAGGCTCAGGCTAGTAAGATACGTAGAACGCCAAGTTGAAAACCACTCCCGATGACTAGCGGCAACGATTTTACATACATCCATACCAAAACTGAATTCGAGTTCCTCAAGCGGATCGTTAGCGCACTCGTCCTTCTCCACTCCTGCGGCGTTACCTGATGCGGGGCTTTCCCTACCCCTGGTAGTGGGCGTATCTTATGCGATGCATGGGGTCGAGCGTTTGCATCCGAGTTTAATCCTGAGAGAGCCGTTAGTAGCAGTCATGCCGTCTCGCACTTTCTCTTCAACTATAGTTTTGTTATATAACTTCCCCAACCAACTATGTCCGCCTTCCCTACCGCTGCCGCCAGCGCTTTCAAAGATTTCGTCGACAAAACAGGCTCCCCTTACCACTCGGTTCTAGAGTGTGAGAAGCTCCTCAAACAGGCCGGTTTCGAACGACTTAGTGAGCGCCAAACCTGGCACTTGAGGAAGGGTGGCAAGTACTTCACCATCCGTGACGGTTCCGAGATCTTTTCTTTCATCGTCGGTGAGAACTTCGACCCCAATACGTCTAGTATGGTCATCATTGGTACCCACACTGACTCCCCCTGCTTGAGATTGCGCCCGAACTCGGCCAAGGAGTCCGAGGGCATGCTCGAGCTCGGTGTTACTCCTTATGGTGGGGGACTGTGGCACACGTGGTTCGACCGAGGCCTCGGGATGGCCGGTAAGGTCGTCTTTGCCAGCGAGGGTAAGATTCGCGAAAAGTTGGTATGCGTGCCTCGCCCAGTCGCTATCATGCCCAACTTGTGTCGTCATCTGCAGAGTAACGAGGAGAGGGCGGCTTTCAAGGTAGTTGCTCCGAGTTACCCAGGTTCTACCCCCTCACGCTGCATCCCTGTTTTTAGTTCAACCCCGAGCAGCACCTCATCCCAGTATTCTGCTCCAAGAAGTACGCCACTTCTGAGGAACGTGTCCGAGGGAACCATCGAGTCTTCCTCCAACTACTTGCGGATGAGGCCGGGTAATAATGCAGCCGTCTTCTCTTCATTCGTCGTAATTTGTAATCTGTACTTCAATCGGTCATTCGGCTGCGCTCTTCTCTGCCGCCACGCTTCTCTATGATGATTGGGGGATATTGCGATGTTGCGTGATATTCTATGATATGCAAGAAATCCCGTGAAATGAATGATGAGATCTGAGAGGTAAGTCGAAGAATCTTCGGCCGTACGCCGGTGCGACGGTGAGAGTTCTTCGTGGACAAATGTGCGTGCGGGTCTGTTGAGCTCCCATCGAGAGAGAGAGCTTGGCTGGAATTATATCCTTCATCACGATCAGATGCAAAGTTGAAGATATCCTCGACTTCGACATCTGCATGATGGACGCCACCAAGGCGTCCTTCGTCGGCCTCTACGAAGAGTTCCTCGCTTCCGCTAGGCTCGACAATCTCGTCTCAACCTTCTCTGCCTTCTCCGCGATCACCACCGAAGCTGATGAGCTTGCTAAGGGTAATAGTGGAAAAAGATCTTCCACAAATCACGACGGGTTTTTCAGGTTCCCAGCTGTCTGTTGCCGTCGCCTTCAACCACGAGGAGGTCGGCTCCCGCAGTGCTACCGGGGCCAACTCGAAGAGTGTTCAAACTTGGATCGAGCGAGTCCTGGCGGGATTCTCAGCTGAGCAGGACTACTCTGAGCTCGTGGCGAGGTTCGGAGGTCCCGGGTTCGATCCTTGGTTTCGACATTCCTAGTCGGTTCAGGTCGATTTTGGTCTCGGCGGATGGAGAGCACGCAGTTCACCCGAATTACCCTGACCGGCACCAAGCTGAACACAAGACGGCCCTCGGAAAGGGCGTCGCGATTAAGATCAACCCCAACCAACTTTATGCTACCAACGCAGCTACAACCGCTATCACACGAGTCGTTGCCGAAAAATCTAACGTAAGCGACGCCCATTCGACCCGACGAATCCGTCATTTGCCAATCGTTCAGGTGCCCCTGCAGGAGTTTACTGTAAAGAACGGTACGAGCAGCGGCTCTACTATCGGGCCCATGCTCTCTGCCAACCTCGGCATCCGTACTGTTGATCTTGGCATCACTCAATGGGCTATGCACTCCATAAGGTAAGTCTCTCATCGCCTCGCTTCTCGCTTGGGGGGGAACCTCCGGAGGTTCCCTCCAACACTCTACGCATCGTTGCGCTTGTAGCTCTTTATCTTCTCCTGCTTCGTTATCATGGACGAAACCGTTGTTTACTTTTATAGTGAATATTATATGATATCCACCTATCAGTCTTTGAACTATCTGGATAGTATCATCAGGATTTAGTAGCCAAGTACGGATTATGACCGGCTTCATTCTTCTGCCGCTCTACATCGTTTTCACGTCAAGTTTTCAAAATCACGACGGCATTTAAGTTCAGTGGATTTATCTTGAGCTGGAAATGGTGTGGTTACAGTCCCTGACAGTATCCTATCGGCTGCTGGTACTGGCATAATCTTTGCATCATCAAAATTATCTTGACTGCCTTCAACTATCCGCGTCTTCGACACCTTCCGACTGTAAGTCCCATCTCATGTTCAGGGAAACCTGCTCGGTTGAAGACATTGACTCGATGCTCCGACTTTGTCAAGGCTTCTACCGCCACTTCACTGAAGTGGACGCCTCCTTCCTCGAAGCGTGATTGCAGTTCCTTCGTACACTGTATTATCATCTCCTCATCGTTTCTCTTCCCCCCATTTTTCTTGCGTGATTCAGTCAACAGCCCTTGCAGGTATCACCATGCCCCTTCCCTTCCGTCGCATCGAGTGCGTCGACGCTCACTGTGGTGGGGAGCCAGCTAGGATCGTCCTGTCTGGCGTGAGAGATCCTCTAGAACCCGGGTAGTAGGCTGCTTACCCTGCCTCAGAGTACACCTCACGTTGCACCGGCTGGAATTGATGCGAAGATCGATGCTGAATTTCACGATCGGACTATAAACAGTCTCCTACGAAAGTGTTGTGCAGTTTCATAACACACACGCGACACAACAGTTTTTTCCCGAGAAACTTTCGTTTTTTTCTGGTTTTTCCGTTATTTTCTGATTTTTTTGGACAGTTTTTTCAAGGGAACTGTGGTGACAGTCTTGGAGGTTTCACATTCTTTCACGACGATGAGCTGTTAATATTTTCAGGAAATCTGTATACGAAAAAATGGAGTACTTCCGGTCGACGAGAGGTGATCTGCGTCAATTGCTACTACGCGAGCCTCGAGGTTACCCTTGCCAAAACGCCGACCTCATCGTGTCACCGCAGGACCCGAAAAAGGCATCTTTCGGGTGCGACCTCGACCGTGTGAGGCTACACTAGCCAAAGATACTCAGATATATCATTATGGAACAGGGAGAGTATCCACCAATGTCCGGCCACAACACCATCTGTACTAACCGCCCGGTCGCTCTCCCCCGAACGATTCCATCCGGCCAGGCACTGCCACGGTACTCCTAGAGACCGGCCTCGTTCCAATGGAGGTTCCCACAACCAAGTTCACCTTGGAAGCCCCGGCTGGACTGATCGATATCGAGGCTCGCTGTTCAGAGAGGAAGGCCGAGTCAATCACCTTCACCAACGTTCCTGCTTTTGTTGTGTATGACAACGAGGAGGTCGAGGTGAGCTGCTCTCATTGTCCGACACACGGATAAATTTTTCATGAAGGTGTTCAGGAGTTTGTGGAAATGACAGCGGTGTCGATGGTCATCGCAAACAGCATAAGTGTTATCAACTCACTCGACGCTGAAAATTCTCAGAACTGTAAAATTGAGAGACAACATTTACCTCGATGCTTTGTGTCAGGAAATCTCTCACGAAGCTGTTTACCGACACCTATACGACCAAACGAGCGATAACCATCACTCATCGCCGGTCAGGTCCCGAGCATAGGGCCCGTCCTCGTATCGGCGGTTTACAGTGGAATGTGGTATGCCGTAGTCGACGATGTTGACACGAAGCACGGTATTCCCATCGAACCGGAGAACGGGAAAAGCTCTGCGCCTTCGGAGAATGCGTCAAGCAAGCCGCTCGTCAGAAGGTTATGGCAATCAGCGTCCACTGACAGCTGGAACGTTTTTTCAGTTACCAGTAGTCCACCCAGAAAACCCCGAGATTAACTCGGTCTCTATCATAGTGCTTCGCTCGAGCACTCGAGACAAGGCGACGGTGGTGATGCCCAATGGAGGGTTCAGTTGGGACGATCCGGACACTTGGACGGGTATGTTGGACCGCAGTCCTTGCGGCACCGGCACCAGTGCTGTTATGGCACTTGAACAGGCTAGGTGAGTGGAGACCTGCTGATTTATTTGCATCATCGACCCTTCAGAGGTCGATTACAGATCGGAGAGAAGTTCGTTCATAGTGGTATTTTGGGGACGACTTTCGAAGGCCTCATCCTAGGAAGCACCACAGTACTATCACGCCAACCCGATCCGTATTTGGACAGAGTCGACCTAAGATACTCCAAGATTTCTATCGATGGCCTACTTGGTCGAGGCCCCTATTGCTGCAACTCTTCGGCCCCTCCGCCCGTTCTCTTTGCATCACGAACGGAGCGAATTCGTTAACTCTTTGATGGTGTCCACTAAAGCAACTTTGAGACTCAGACTGGGTTCCGGAACCGCAGTTTACGCGTAAAAATCAATCCCAGAACCGAGTCTGATTTTCAGAATTACCTTATGGAACGAGGGGTCGATCAAGATCTATTATCGTCGGGAGTGGTTATCACTCACCAGTCTCCCAATCCGCGCAGTCTTCAAAAATAATGAACAGCAATCTTCATAATTCCTCATTTCAGGTGGGGCCCTTCCCAGCCATCATCACCACCATCACCGGTCAAGCCTGGATAACTGGTTACAACACTCTCGTTGTGGATCCTTCAGACCCTCACCCTGCTGGCTTCACCGTCGCCGATATTTGGTCACCATGAATTTTTCTCTGTTTCAACCGACCAATCCGCCTTTGGTTGCATCTTAGGTTCCCTCTAATTGGTAATTCCCGTAATCCAAGGGAGAAGTGCAAACTTCGCGGACGTCCCAGGAAACCAAGGTTTCATGTCGCCATTTCCTAACTGCACTTGAATTTTGGCCCTCGCCCTCCACTCGAGGCACAAACGATTCACTGGAAAAGATCATTGAAGTAATCTTCAAATTCATTCGCACGTTTTTCTTCGCCACTCGTGACAGCTCCTTCCGCGTCGCTCCGCCACATGCGCTCCTCGAGTACCTGAAAACTCTTCTCCCCGGGATCGAACTTGTGCGGCTTTTACCTTCAGAGCTTCCTTGTCGTTCTCATCAACATCATCAGCACTCTCACTGCCCTCAGTCGGCTCCTCTTTGATCCGAGTATCTGAAGCCCAAGCACATCGATCCATTTCCTCATCCAAAGATACCCCGGTTCAATCCTTGCGCCCGTCGCTTTTTCGAGATAAATCCTCCCTGGACCCGCGGTAGACACGCGCATATCACCTTCCTTAGATAAATCAACAACATCAGTCGCGGCCTCGGCTGCTCCGTCCTCGACACCGTCCTCTTCATCCTTCTTGATACGGAACTCCTTGCCCTTCCGCTTAGCCCGTCGAATCCACTTCCAATTCAACTTGATACTACACGAGTAGCACAGCCGCACCTGATGAACGCCCGCGTAATGCTCCAAGACAGAAACCGCCTGTTTTTCGAGCGGCATCAATTCCAAGCCCTTCAATACTACCTTAACGAGCTCTCGTTTATGCTCACCATGTTCCTTATAGGAGAAGTCCACTTCGAAAGTGCGCAGATGTTGGGTGGAATTACAACGCATATTAGCGCACCTGATAACAACAACCATCGAACGGCAGATCGACCTGGCAATGCTAGGAAGACGAGAAATCTGGCGGGACTGCCAGTACCCCAAAATCAAAAACTTCATATCAGTTCTCTCAGCGAATTGATATGAAGTTGTCGATTTATGCAATTATGTTGTATCAACTATATGTACTGTTATTTATGCTGGATCAATAAATTTTGCTGATCTCGAGTTTACTCAACTTAGCCGAGTCCAAAAATGGAGGAGGCGAAGGCGTCTTCGAATCATGCAAAGAAACCACGCCACAACCAAATCATCACCTCATCTGGCCCTTCCCTTGCAGCATTTCCTGTTGAGTTTGCCATCGGAATCCTATTCGGTCCTTCCGGTACCCCTTCAGGTCGCATATCACGTACTCATGATACAATTTGTCGTAATACCTGGGAGAAACTAATCTTAGCGGAGCGAAGCTGGTAATCATGACTACGCTTTAGCGAGCCTGTTGGCCCAGGAGTCCTCCTCGTCGTCCTCGGCTTCTCGGACGAACTTGTGTTTGGACTTCAACGCGGCGTAGTCACTGAGGGGTTGATGCTGATGACACAGCAACAGGAGCGAGTCAAGAGGCCATACGAAATCACATCAAAGAGGAGCGACTTCTCGTAGAGCGACCTTTCAAGGCCTCTCACGTAAACCTATGGTCGCTATTATTACTCTATCACTAACCTCAACCGTCAATTGGGGGAACGCCTAGCGGTGACGACCCATCGAAGATAACCCGAGGTCCACAGTGTTTTCTTAGTAGACAATCGTCTGCATGAATTCCCCAAACGACCCAAAACCGCGCCCTTCTGCGTACACTGCCTTCCGATTGGCTCTGATGATGATGACGACTGGCTGATAACGCTATACTCATCATTGCTTCATGCCTGAGAGAGTGCTCTGAGATGCCTCTACTGTTCTGACTTCACCTCTGATGGACCGTCATTCCTCGTATTTCATCTCGAGTGACTAGCCGGCCGTAGTCTCGTTGAGCGTCTTGAAACCTACAGGGTGGTGATGATACAATACACTCCGCCGAGACGATGACGATGAAATTAATACGACCTATCGATAGTTATCAGGGGACGTCGGGTTATGATCGATAGCCCAGCACCCACATGAATAGGGGGAAATGTGGTATACCACGATAGGGCAATAAAATAGGGACCGGTAGCTCACCTCAGTCGGTCTGTTGCTGTGTATCTATCTCGAACGCTGCTGCTGTTAATGAGCGGCCTCCCTTCGTCGTCGCCCCTGCGTCTGCCGTAGGGCACAGCGCGGTGATGGTAGGATGACATAGCAAGAAACTGCGCGCTGATTCCGGAGATGTAGACAGTTGACCTGATGCGTATCTTACAAGGTTAACCTAAAGATATGCCAACACAACATAATTTTTCGAAATTGTAGGCGGAGCGAAGTGGGCCCGGAATCGCAACTTTGAGAAGTGAAAAACCATAACGGTTAGTGACGGTGCGCTGTGACGCTGTGACGCTATCGCTGCCTTCCTTGCGACGCAACAAGCTCCTATGTTACGCTATGATACTCAATTACCATTACGGGTTGCGTTTCATCACTTGATAAATTCCATAGCGTATCTTAGGTCGACCCGGGGAAGATACAAAAGAGGTCAAGCAGTGAACCACATTCTCAGTTGTATTTACTTCCTAGTGATTGATGCCACCTCATGACATCCCTCTCCTCGTCGGCCAAAACAGGTACTACTACCATCACCACAGCCCAACCCTCCCTAAACTCCCCTTCAGATACCGGCTGGGCACACGTCTAGGAGGGGGCAGCTTCGGTACTGTCTATGCTTGCACTGATACCAGTAAGTCCATCATCAGCACCATCGCCCTACCTTCTCTTCCCTGCAGTAACCGGTCAACAACTTGCCGCCAAGCTTGAGCCGGTTGATTGTAAACATCCCCAGCTTTTGTACGAAGCCAAGCTCTATCGGTTACTCTTCGACGAGCATCAACCAGGCATTCCCAGCGCGTAGGGCGTCCCCTATCGAGGTCCCTCGGTGCAGTTGCCTTTGGTAGGTTCTGGTTCGGCGTCGAAGGGGGCTACAACATCCTCGTTATGGAACGACTAGGGCCAAGCTTGGAGGATCTTTTCACGTAGTAGCTTCGTGCCAGGCAAGGCTGTGTCTTCTATCGATGTTAGTTTCGCTCCGGATCTATTCGCAGTATATAACTTTCTCTTTTTGTAAGTGTCATGCTCGATGTAGCATTCGAAACGATGATATTGGCAACGGGAACGTCAGTGTCCTCAACTATTATTATGCAATTTTTCCATCTACCTGCGTGAATTATTATGTACTGTATTGCAGACCATGTTCTATTACAGTAGATTATATCATAATGAGCTACTAGTAATGTTATAGTATTATGCTGTAGTTCTAGTACTTACTACTAATCTGAATATTATTATGGCCTTATCGTTTGCGGACAGCTCATCGCCTTCTCCTAGGTACTGCAATAAGCGTTTGTCAGTGAAGACGTGTAGTCTCTTGGGAGAGCAGATGATAGCTCGGATTGAATACTGCCACAGTCGTTCCTTCATCCATCGGGACATCAAACCTGACAACTTTATGATGGGCAGCGGCGACAACGCAGGCATTGTGTACCTCATCGATTTTGGCCTCGCCAAGCGCTTCTGGGAGGCGACGTCTTCCGGAATGGGAGGTCATCATATCCGCTACAAGGAGAACAAAAATCTCACTGGTAAGCTAAAGGGGGAGAGCTTCCACTTCACGTCTTGCTACAGGCACGGCGCGATACGCTTCTATCAACACCCACTTGGGCATCGAGCAATCTCGACGCGACGATCTTGAGGCCCTCGGCTACGTGCTAATCTACTTCATCAAGGGTGGTCTGCCCTGGCAGGTAATAATACAATATCGTATATTTCCAATTATGCAAATTAGTGTTTTATGTATAAGATGAAGAGATAAGACCTAATATGATGTTAAAATATGATAATTATACCCAACGTTCTATGCGCTCCCTTCATCTCCTTATTTACACTGGGCTCCCTTCTTCACAGTGCGCTGTCTTTTTCTCCACACTGGGCTCCCTTCTTCACAGTGCGCTGTCTTTTTCTCCACACTGGGCTCCCTTCTTCACAGTGCGCTGTCTTTTTCTCCACACTGGGCTCCCTTCTTCACAGTGCGCTGTCTTTTTCTCCACACTGGGCTCCCTTCTTCACAGTGCGCTGTCTTTTTCTCCACACTGGGCTCCCTTCTTCACAGTGCGCTGTCTTTTTCTCCACACTGGGCTCCCTTCTTCACAGTGCGCTGTCTTTTTCTCCACACTGGGCTCCCTTCTTCACAGTGCGCTGTCTCTTTCTCCACACTGGGCTCCCTTCTTCACAGTGCGCTGTCTTTTTCTCCACACTGGGCTCCCTTCTTCACAGTGCGCTGTCTTTTTCTCCACACTGGGCTTCCTCTTTTTCATAGTGTGCTCCCTTCAGGGATTACAAGCCCGTACTAAGCAGGAGAAGTACTCTAAGATTACCAAGTCCAAGCTGAGCCATCGAGTCGACAGTCTGTGTCAAGGCTTGCCCGATGAGTTCGCGGAGTACTTGAAGCGAGTACGAGGCCTTAAGTTCGATGAGCAGCCCAAATATGAGGAATTGCGGGGATTGATGGCTTCTGTTCGGGTGAGTAGTCGTCCTTATAATAATAAGAAAATCGCGGACTTCAACCATGCAAATTTTCGTTACTATTTTCGTAGAGCATTCTACGAGTACTTTTTTGAGAAAATAAGTTCGTACCAGAAGTATTCGCTGCGGTCCAGCCGCGTTGACGATAGACGATGACTGGGTTTTTCCATGACCAGTCAAGTACGATTCCGTTGAGTACGATGGGTGAGTGTGGTTTCCTTTCAGTTACGGTCAAATTATCCTTCCGATGAAGAGCACCTCGATTGTAAAATAATGAAGAATTTACTATTTCAAAGAGAGCAGTTCGAGCGTGAGAAACGCTCAGGTCCCCTCACTCCTCCAGGCTACTATCACTGAATTCAACAACAACAACAAGTCAACACCACGCCAACGACAACGATCGTTCGTAGTTTGGCTGCTCCCAGCAGCGTGACTGGGAGGCTACTGCCAGTGCCTGATTTAACAGAGTGAGATTCTAGTACTTGTCGTCGATGTCCCGCGAGTAGCAATAATTGACTGAGCGGGCTGCTGCTGCTGTTATAATTCTTATTAGACTGCCTTCACCCTTATCTCTTTGTCGTCGTCGTCGTCGTGGTCGCTGCCGACCCTGATGCTTGTACTGTTGCTGGTATCCACTATGTAGAATGAATCGATACTACGTGGTAACATTCACCATCATTATTATCACCTCGCTACTCAGAGAACTTTTTCTAGCGGGATATTTTATCGTTGCGTTTAAGTGTTGCCATTTGCCTCGTCAATTATTCAGCCAGTTCATAGGAGAGCCAGCAGGAGAAGCGAAGACGCCTGGAAGATTTCTCCACATCCTTTAACTGAAGTTTGAAAACATTGAAGTTTACCTTATTGGAACGAAGTGTTCATCGTAACAGTTGGATAGGATTTTGGTTCAGACTGTAAATTGTAAAATAAATCGCCAAAGCCCAGCCACAACTAATGTGATCTAAATTACTTTCCGAGAGTTCACGCAGCTACGCTTCACCCACGTCATGTAGAACAGGTAAGGTTATGTGTCTCCATCGAACTTTCGAGCCACACAGCGATAGCGTCGAATGGCAACTGGCCATCCCCCAGCGATGCGGTGGGTGTCAGTTCAGTCCAACGCTGCTTCCGGCTTAGTTAGACTCTTCCCGAAGTACACGCTGATGTATTACTTCCAACCACTTCTTCTAGGCTACGTGAATTAGTGTTGCGAGACCAACTCCGAGAACACAACGCGAGGTTTATTTCCGGTGTATTTTTGACAGTGTTGTGATGAATGAAACTCAACCCGTTGTAAGCAGAGATAGAATCAGTGTCCGAAAAAACAACCGCCAAAAATCATAATCGACTCTCGGCGTTGTAATTCACTAAGGAAAAGCGCACAATGTAGATGAGAAGCTGATCCTAAAATGTAAAGAGATTGAAAAAGGATATAAACAGTGTAATAAAACCATCACCACGACCCGCCAGCCAGCGCGCCCGACGCAGGCCAGGCCGCTGATTGGCGGTCAAAAACAACGTGTTAATAGAGACGTGACGTCTCAGACGTCTTATAAAAGTTTGAACCAAAGCGGCGGCAACGCGTGACTCAACAACGGACCTATACAATAGCCAGCAACAGCAGCAATAACGGTGGTAGAAAACGGTAACTGGACATACGTAGACTTCATGCTGTTAAACGTCAGCACACTTAGGAGTGGACTTTTATTAGAAGGGGACGATTCTTATGATTCTCCGAAGTCCTCAATGGCACCGATGGAGCCAATCACTATCATAGGTATACACCAGATCAACACAATACAGATGATAACGAACTCTATCTTGTGCAGCTTGATGTACGTCTTGACAGAACCTGAAAAATCGGGTGTCGGCGGAGCGAAGAAAACTGTGGGCGTTGCGGACTTACCCAGGACGAACTGTTGTATCCTGATGTAGTAGACGCAAGGCATCATGGCAACCATAATGACCATAGTGAAAGAGCCTAAGACGTTAATTAGACTCTGAATGTTGGGGACAACTTCAGCAATTAACAGCGTGAAGCCAACGCAGCACAGTCGAGCGATGAACCTCTTGATGCCAGCCTTCCAGGAAGTATCGTCTACAGGAATGTGAAACCAGTATTCAACAGAAGAGGCGATAGGCAACAACATGACCTGAACATAGTAAATACAGAAGATGCGTCGCTCATGTGTTGTGGCGCACTTACCACATAGTGTGGAATACTTGAGCAGATGACAGCGATTTCGGTTAAGTAACCCCATACGCCGTGGACAGGCTGATCAGGAGGGACGATGGAATCCATAATAGGATGCGCCTTTAGTTCATCACCGTAACCGTAGTAACCACAGATACCGATACCGATGTAACTGAGACAGGAAGTACATGATTTGGGGAAAATTTGGTACGACGAGGACTTACACTGTTAGAATAGTTAGATATCCAGTTATTGCAACGCCCTTAAAATGTGTAGGTTTGGCCATATCTCTCACCAGAGTCGCCACCGAATTGGTCACATTGAATGACAAAATACATACACCGAAGTTAGTGGCGATTGTCATAAAGTCAGGAGCGAAAATATCGTAATGGGGAGGAGTTGTTGCCGTGACCTAAATTAGAATTATGGAAACATTGCGAAATGTCGAGACGTCTTCTTACTCCTGTGACGACGCCATTTACAGCAACAACAGCGAAGAGCACCAGAATGGCGACCATGCCGCACGTGGCGACGTAAGAGACCTCATTCATCGTCTTCAAGAACGTGAAGGGGATGAATATTCCAGCCCAGATGGCGACCCAACCTCTCTGGCCAAGAGAAGGGACGAGCTTCTCCAACGTCTCGCCCAATAGAACTAACAATGACGCGCAAATGCCCGACATTGTGATGTGAACAATAAAGGCAGTGACGATTTGGCCTGACCGAGAGAAGAGAACTACGGTGAAACTGACAAGGATACATACGCCCTTACCTATTCGGCCGTAACATGCCTTTCCCAAGTCCTCATAGGTGTACACGGGCCCCTTCGATTTCGGACACAATGCGATGCCATCATAAAGTTTGGTCACATTGAAACCGGCAAACAAAGCACCAAGGAATAGACATAAAAACCCGCCTACCCAACCACAAGCTGCGAACACAGTGGGAAGCATCACAACGCCCATACCTGATCAAAAAGCTGCAATGCTCCTCAGCAGCGCGCCAAAATGGGAGAGCTTACCAATGGCCGATAACACGACACTGAATACTGATCTAATATCGGAGCACTCGCCATGGGGCATCTCTTCCTCTCCACTGTCTTTCTTAGGAACATCCGCAGATCCTGAACTGGTTGCTGGGGACTTGGGAGACATCGCAGCAGTGGCGGAGTCATCCATAGCATGCAACTCGACATCGCCTGAACTCTTGCCGCTTGGACCCACTACGCTGTCGTCTGGGCGGTGTTTTTTGAAGAAATTCATCAGAGGCATTTACAAATGGGCGATTACAGAGCTACAGACCAGAAGCCGAATCCAGACCCTCCCCGATACCCTGACCATTGGAGCAGCCTCCAAACTCGATTTTGACTCCTGCTTATGCCAAAAGAACGGCGTATCATCGTGCCTCAACCGGCAGCCCCCGAAGGAGAGAGAATCGTCTAGCTGCACGCTAGCCGCGAGAGAACCCAGTCGTTGCGTGGCCGCTGTCCCCTCAAAAGATTCCTTCCTCGAGTGCGCCTCGCAAATTCTCTTTCCCACGTTTCCCGATAACCGACTTAGTTTCCGCTGTCTCGCTGTTCTTGGAAGGTATGGATAGACACCGAGTCCTTGTACTGATTGGTGAACACCAAGATAAGAGATGGTTTTAAACAGACCGTTACAAACTAAAATACATCAACTTCCGATGTAGTCTAGCTGGTTAGGATTCGTGGCTCTCACCCACGCGACCGGGGTTCGAGTCCCCGCATCGGAACGTTTTGAAAAATCTGTCCGTCCCTGTTACTGTGAATCCATACATTCAAAACTAGCAGAACCCTCTGGGGGAGAAGACTCAAGAACGCAGCAAGCCAAGATTGTTAAAGAATGACTCCTGCGTCACGTCCATCCATTGCATGAAGAAGACCCCCGACAACGATCCGAGTCCTTCATAATGTTAATCAGGGCATCAAATTTTCGTTTGACCCCCTCAACTCCAGCCTCAGTAATGGTCACCGCCTAGTAGATCAGCGTAACATCTTGAGCTTGAGGTAGTTGCAACATTTCAAGCAGCATATGGACGAACTGGGACTGCTCGATGCCGCCATTCCCATAGGAGTCTATTATTTGGAACGCGCATGAATTTACGTCCTGAACGACTAAGTCTCAGTTAAGTCGCTCGTGTACGGTGCACAGCGTAAGTCCGATAATCATACTAATAACATTTTTACCCCGGCTGGGCGATTCCACCACACGACAACCGAACGCTTGTGTAGGGGAATCACCGGCCGAGGAGTTGCACGAGATTGCCGTCCGCGGGAAGGAATCTACCAACCAAGAGTCGCAAGCCCGCCTATTGATTGAATTCATCCTCTATCAGCTTACCGGGCTTGTCCACATCCACTGGGTCGAAAATCCGAGCGGAAGCGACAAGGGATAACCGCCCCGCTTGGCGGCTGCGGCGCGTTAGAGCAGCTCCAAGACTCGCTCCCGTGAGTATCTTGTCATTATCTGCAGCAGCACTGGTACGAGAGACGATCTCACAGATGACACCGATGAGGATATTCGGATTCATGAACGGACCCACGATCATGAATAGCATCAGCAGAATGCCTCAACTGTCGGGGGACAGATGCCACACAATATTTATGCACGCATGCACATCAACCCGCTCACATCGGTCCAGTCTGAGAACAAGTGGACTGTTTTCAGGATCCACTGTCTCCACGGACAGCCACATCAAATTCTCATCCAGCGTGGCGTAAGAGCGCGAATGTATCATCGAATACCAACACCTGGGGGATGTGGTACATTCTGATGGAAAAGTCGTTAAATATCCCCTCATTAATGGGAGCGACCTCCGAGAGTCTCTCGACGAGAGATAGGGCCGAACATTTCATTAAAGAACTCAGGAATGCCATCATGCTTGGTCTCCCCTTGCTAGAGTTGGCCCACTATGTGGGAGTAATATCAACGACGTGTCTAGCCGCGCCAACTTGGGCAGGGACCTCCCAGCCGGCGATTTACATTCATGCCAGAATGATGTTGGGTTTGCCCGACTCGTCGGTCTTGGACGGATCGTCAACGCGACTATTCATGAAGAGGGGAGAGCAAAAACAGAATACACTTGAGCCAAGATGGCTACGGTCCGCATTGCATGCTCCTAACTAATTAGCTACAATGGGAACTCAATCATATACTCTTAACATAATAGATATACTTCTCATGCTGGATCTCCTTGGAGCTTTTCGCGCACGCCCAAAAATAGCCTCATCATTCGGTGCCGCGACACGCCCCCCTCTCGAGGATGCGGTCAGTATCTTCGGAATCGCCCAGATCCCACTGCTCCTCCTCCAGCATCAATAACTCGAATGCACTTTGACCTTGATCCGATTCATCCCAGCATATTTCTTATGAAGTTAATTTCCGCTTTAATGGCATCAGCGAGCCTAACGATCGATCTCAATTCCAGCGCCTTGCAAGGGGGATTCTCATTGCACCAGCGGATCGAAGCGAAATTGTCCCCTTTAATCGATAGCCTACACGTGCCTTGTGTGCCGAGTCTGTGGTGTGAGCCCCTCCAATAATCTAGAAGCCTCGCTGTTCGGCTCACCCCCTCAAACATGGCCCGTAACTCTCTCCTATTTGAATGCCACGCCGCCTCCCTATTGGTCCACCTACCGGCCGCTCCCAAAATCTCAAAGCACTTTCCTTCCGCCTCCGAACAAAATTCCGTGACTCCCTCTTGCCTGGTCGCCCAAAGACTGAAACCCCAACCTAGTAGTGATGAATCCGTTTCCAAAGTTAAAAAGATGCTCTCGCTTCCCAACTGTAGAGACGATGCATGTACACACTCCTGCGCAGGCTTCTTCTCTGATATCCATCTCCCGATCTCCTCGAAGGCTGTCTTAACCCCATCCCCAAAAATATCGATCGTGAATGGTCGATCCCACGTCCAACTACTGAACGTCTTTCCTACTATAGCCCTAAGTACATCTCCTATCAGCCTCAAAGTCGGATGGCCTTGGACACTATCATGGGCCAGGACCCCCGCACATGCGAATGCACTGCTTTTTGTCCAAGTCGTGGAGTTCAAAAACTCCGCAACCGCCGACCACCTCTGTGCCAATCTACAGTCCAATAGCATCCTCTCGGAGAGGACCTCTCCTGCTCCATACAGACTCCTACTCCCAGCAAGGTACCCTCTGTGCTCAGCGGAACCACAACACCATATCCCTCACAGTACTGACGGAACTGCTCCTCGTTACCCGGCCTCACTACTGCCCACAACTTGTCGCACTGCGCCACAAACCCCAGGATCCTCAGTATTGCAAATAGGAGAGCGAACGCCCGGACTATACCCTCTACCTCAGCTCCCTGAATGACTATGTCATCCATGTAGTAAAGAATGAACAGTAATATCTGTTCCTCCGACAGTCCCTTCATCAGCTCTAACATGGTCATGATTATCTCCTTCACGGCTCCTTGTAAACAACGCGCTCCAAAGTGTAGCCCAAATACTACTCTATCCGACACAAACTCACCGATGGCTGTGGCCAGCAGCACTCATCGATCCAGGAGTCTACATCTGTAGTATGCTTTTTGAAGATCCGCCACGATCAAGTCTCCTCCATTCAACCGTACTGCTATCAGAACATCCGATGTTGCTCTCCGTGACGACGACACTCCTCCCAGGCTCTGATTGACCCCTCGACAATCTAGGACCAAACGCGGCTTCTTTTCCAGCTGCGCGAGAAAGATGGGGGATGCCGGTAAGCATTCCTTTCCTTCAGGATGCCCTTTGTGCCATGACTGAGGCTCAACAAGGGATGAGGGTGTTGTAACAGCTCACACAAGAGCGTAATCCATGGTGGAATCGCACAAGAGGGTTAGAGGATCGAGCAAGAGAGCAAGTGACCAAGGTATTGGTCAACATCCTCCCCCCCTTTTTTTAAAAAGTGTGTGTTCATCGGTCAAGACATGTGAAGCGCAATTAATCATCAAAATGGAGTGGGATGCAAAATGTGTATACATAGCAGGTAATTGCTAAGAAGGTTTACAATATATCGTATAAGAATAAATAGCGGATCATCACAAACGGTTTGTTGTGTTGAAGTAAATAACACGTAGAGTGAAAGTATACAACGGATACTAATCATCGATGAGGGGTTAGCGATAGGCAGGTGTTAGTCCGTGTCGTAATCGTCGTGAATGGGCACAGGAAGAGTGTCATAAGCGTTGTCGTCACAGTAGCCATAGGGGTCGTGGGTTGGGTGGGGAAGGGTCGTAGTGGGACAAGGCGAGAGACCGGCATATCGGCTGCAGGGAGTAGCAACGGGGTCAAGTGCCAGAGTAGTAGAGCGGTTGCCGATATGACGTTGAAGATGGAGCGCGGCATCGTGAGAAAGGAGAGAGTGGGAGCAACCAGTGTCAATCACAAGGCGAGAGGAACCGAAGGCTGGAGACCGTACGGTGCAATCAGCAGGTGAGGGGGCGGCATGGGCGGAGTCGGCAACGCAAACCATAGTGGTAGGGGAAGGCGAAGTAGAAGGTTGTGGGGTGGAGCTGGCAGGATTGTGCTTGTGGAGATAGGGCGGCCGGTCATCAGTGCGGCCACAGTAAGCGGCAAGGAACGTTGTGGGAGTGTTGGCAGGGACGTGGTCAGTGCCAGAGAGGCTGAGGTCGTAGGTGAGGAGGAGACTCGGGTTCTGTGCGCCCACGGAGGCAGGCAAGGGGGCCTGGGGGGGGCGGGAGAGAGAAGTAGTACTTGAGGTTGAAGTACAAAAGGGCTTGCAGTGAAGCTGAAAAAGTCGGCGCATCGCCGCTTTCATAGCAGGCGAGGCGTCTTGAGCTCGGAGGTGCTCGTCCAAGTCAACAGGGGTCAAGTAGTGTAGAGCTTCGACGGAGTCAAGGCCGAGGAACTCGAGAAGAGGCCCGGGTTCTCCACCATGTGCCATGACTGAGGCTCAACAAGGGATGAGGGTGTTGTAACAGCTCACACAAGAGCGTAATCCATGGTGGAATCGCACAAGAGGGTTAGAGGATCGAGTAAGAGAGCAAGTGACCAAGGTATTGGTCAACACCCTTCTACCTGCAACGTCGATTTCTTGACCCACCATC
>JABANP010000522.1:0-36338 GCA_013115135.1 Perkinsus olseni
TCAATCATTTACTCGGTAAAAACGAGATATCGTGTTTGACGCAAGTGAAGCATTGAGAGAGTGCACTGCGGTTGCGAGAGAATCGACAGAAGTATGTAAGCAAAAAGTGATGTCACAATGCGAAATTCCAGAGCATCAGAAATTTCACTTACACATCAGCCGGGCGCCCTTTACGTTAACAACCTTCATCGTTGGGCTGTGCCGTCAACGTTCAGGATACACCGGCTTCAGTTTGTTTTCTCTTCCCCACTCAGTGTGAGTGTGGGAGGGAGGGGGGGGGATGAAAAGATTCTGATTGATCTTCTTCTGAGATCCCCGCCTTTAACGCTTCCCACAAGCCTCTCATGTGACCTCACACGCGTGCTACTGCTATCGTCGCGCGCCCCTATGTGTACGCACACACAATCGTCGTCGTGTGTTGCCATACACATCAGCCGGGCGCCCTTTACGTTAACAACCTTCATCGTTGGGCTGTGCCGTCAACGTTCAGGATACACCGGCTTCAGTTTGTTTTCTCTTCCCCATGGTTCAAACTGATGTGTATCCGGTCCGTGATCAGCTCTCAGCCCGATGTTGTGGCGTGTCCCCCATGAACAGACAGCGGGGTGAGAGTAAAGGAGAGGAGAACGCAACGGCACAGAATTCGCGGGAAGCAAAGAGTTATACGAGTGATCGATGATAGTTATTGGCGTAAGTGTTGAATAGCTGATTGAGATAGATAATGATATTTGGTAAGCCTCGACGACCAGCCCCCTGCTTCGTCAATTCTTGAGCTGGGGAAGTCAGATAGTGCCAGATCTGAGGTACAGCCACGTCGAAAAGCATGAGAGGAAAGCTTGTGGTAGTGAGGAATGCCAGCCCTCTTCGCACAATGTTTGAGCGTGAGATTAAATGCCGTTAACGACAAGCTCGACTCGTGTGCTGTCAGAAGGTATTTAGCTGCCTCGACTGGGCAAAGAAGAGCTCCAAACTCTTGGCATGTACATTTTCTGCTTATACTTACCGATTTGAACGAGTTCTTTCTTTGTCTGAGGTGCAATACCACAGAGCTTGTGTCGCAGATGAGCTGGCGATTGCGATCGTTCAGCAATTCAGACCCCACACGAAGATTGAAGCAGTAGGCTAGGACGCACAAGGCACGGAAGAGTGGGAGATGGTCCGTGGTAGCTTGGTGCACCAGTCGCTGTAAGATAGCTAAGGAGATGAAGGACTTGTCTCGCTTTGCTGCTCGAAGGAGTTTGTGGCACCCCGAAGCCATGATACCAGTGAGTGTGTCGCCGAAGGGAATAGGCAGGTTGAGGAGGTCATGAAGCTTGCGTAAGGCGGGAAGATACCGGACGTGCACAGGATTGGCCACCAAAAATTCCTGCGCTATGTGTGAGCTTGTTGGGAGAGCGGCAGAATGAGGATATACGCTCCAGTACCAACAAAGATAGATCTTGATCGCGGATTTGTATGAGCGCCACGTTGATGGCTGCAGATGAGCTTCTATGAGGCGTAGTTGGTCAAGAGGTAACCAAGGGAGACCAGTGGCGAAAAGAACCGCTTTGTAATCTGGATGAGATCTCACTATAGAGATCTTCACCACAGTACCGAGTGGAAGAGTAGGGCTTGGAGACCAAGAGTGGAATTGAGCCAGAGTGTGGATGCCATGGTGAAGGAGAGCTGCGAGCAATGTCTCAGGTCGATGAATGAGGCGTAGTATGAGCTGTTGTAGTCCTAGAATGTTGTATGACATGGTGAACCTAGCCAAGAGACTGAAGAGGAAGCAAGCGGGATGTAGGAGAGAGAACGCGACCAGTGTGGTGATGAATGAGTTTAATGATGCGATATGTGATAGAGAGAAAAAATGTGCTAGCGTGGTATATCAGAAGTTGATGGGCAGTGCTCAACCCAGGGTGGGAGGACAACTGGGAGGGGTTGTACATCACATTCAAACTCTTCCAGGTCCCCTCCACGAGACAGCGAATCAGCATAATTGAGCTTAGAAGCGACGTGCGCAACGAAAAGCGTAGTTATGCCGAGCTCTGCCACACGCTTCCAGAACTTGCCACCAATAATATTGAGAATGGGGGAGATGGTAGACCCCCGGATGATAAGACTTTCACAAGTGGTGCTGTCGACGAAGATGAGAGCGGGCTTGGTGGAGATGTAGTCCCGGAAGGACTCTAATGCGGCACCCGCAGCAATAATCTCCAGCAAGTTAATGTGTGTTGTGGTGGGAGCTAGCTTCAGTTTCCCAGCAAGACGTGGTATGGTGAACTGTTGTGGGGCAGCTATACCGAGACCGAAGCCCGATGATGCATCAGAATAGCATATGAAAGGTGAGGTTGTGAGGCGCACTTCCTGTAGCAAATCTCGAACGTAGTCCCTGCTTGAAAAAATGTCAAGCAAGCTTGTTATGGCAAAGTTGATCGTATCTGAGGAAGTTTGTATTCCCTGAGAAGCACGTATGAGAATGCGAGTTTGGGCGCGGCCTAGGCGACCGAGGAGCGCCTCACAGCAGAAAGAAAGCTTACCAGTCAACTTAGAACTGAGGAGTGAGTGATTATTCAGAGCAGCGAGGAGCTCAGAGAGGATCCTCTCCCTCCGGCTACTTGTGAGGCGCACTCTACAATGTCCGTGAGACAAATCTACTTCTAAGCCGAGGAGCTCATTACAAGACGCCGGAGGGATCGTCTTGGAGCTTTTCACTTGTGCTCCCGTGAGGGAGTTGATGAAAAGAAAGAACTCGAAGGCGGACTCGCAAGTATCACAACGTTCTACAGGAAAATAATCATCCATATAACTGAACAAGGAACATAGACCTAAACATCGTGCGAAGTGGCAGTGCAACTCTCCAATTCTAAGGTAGGCGGAGACACTCCCGATGGCTCCAAACGGAGCCACCAGGGGCTGCACAGCCTGAATCGTTCCATCCGTATGAAGAAAAAGGCCGGCAGCGCGAGATGCATCAGTGAGCGGTATAGGGAGTTGACGATAGGCAGCCTGGTGATCTATGCGAGCCAAGTGAAAGGCAGAGTCGTCGGTAGCTGAGACGGCCATAAGAGAAGCTACATGCCCCAAACGAGGCATCTCGACTTTGTGTCTGGTAGTCGTAGCTTGGTTGAAGGTAAACTGATTGACACGAAATGAATAATTAGAAATCAGCCGAATCTTCGAAATCTGGTCTATGGCGAAGACCGGGGAAGCAAAGAGTATAGACCGAGGTAGCATATCATCGACGATGGGAAAGGGGCCCAAAGCTCGCCCCAGAGAGACCTCTGTGTGGACGTCGTCTACAACCGCTTGCTGCAGTCGTGAATCTTTCGTGGAGGATCTCAAATATGAAGATAGCCGTCTGACATCAGCGGGGACAACCCGAAGAGCGTCGGCTCGGCAGCGGGACAGGCGGGGCTTGGGCAGATTCGGGAATAATCCACCACTCGGAAGATCCCCGGAGATAGGAAACCCTTCCGAGAGGTCTTTCACTATATTGGTGTCGATGTGGTGCGTGAGGGACACCAGGAGTTGGATAGTGCTGAGCTGCCAATGCGAAGCTGCTCTGTGTGACTGGAGACCTGTGTCTCCCTTATGGGAGGCTATGAAATCTTCTAGGGCTTTTTGATTATGATGTCGGAGCCAACGGAGTTCCGCTGCTGTCAGGGCCTTCGAAGCAGCCGCTGTGGCTTGTAGCATGGTGGGTAAGTCGAATCTGGAACGAATGTCGTAGTGTTGATTGATCACCCACTGTGCGTGAGCTGAGGGAGCAGTGATTGTAGAGGGAGGATCATAGTCTGAAGGGTGCAGTCCCCTTTTCGGCTTGGTGACAGGGTATCCATACCGGATAGCAACTCCTTCTTGGGGGCGTATAAGAAGTATGTCATGGTCGATTACAACTTCTAGCAGATCGGCTAATGACGCCCGCTTGATGGCGTATACTAGTTTACGTCGAATCCCAGCTCGGGTAGAGCGGTGACCCCGTCTAAGCTTAGATGGGGGTGGTTTCGAAGACGGGCGTGGATGACAGTCGTCAGGCGTGGAGGTCATGCACGGAGCGTGAACTCAAGAAACGAGGAGAAATGATCAGACTAGATCAACGCAAAGCTCTAGCAGCTAGAGAAGCGAACTACGTCACGTGGTTATGAATGTGATTAACTAATCGGAGATCAACAAGGGATGGATGAAGTGAGCGAAAGCATGAGATAAGAGCTAATGGTATAGAGTCCTGCTATTTGTGTGCTGGGACCCGCAGCCTGAGGAGTGTAGCCTATTTGAGTAGTCGATTTACTTGGCAGAATCGTGTTTAGTAGTAGAAGAACCAGAGCTTTTGTTTTGGGTCTTGTCCCACGAGTCGGAGTGCCACCCTTTGTGATAGTTATTGTAGGAGCTGTAGCGCCAGTCGTACTTGTAACCTTGGTCCCACCAATTGTAGGATTTCGCCCAGGGGTTGGAAGACTTAGTAGACTTCTGCTGGGGAGAGGTCTGCGGAGGAGCCGAGAAGCCGGTAAAGGTAGTGCATATCTGTTCCAGAGTTGGAGAACGACCGTGATGAGTAAGTAGGTCAACATCGGCAGTGCGGTTGTCAGCTACCGCAGCAGCAACTAGTTGGATGAGAGACTCGAATGCATTTTTAGCACGGAGGGTCCCGTTAGGACCATATCCAGCATCACATAAAATGCCTACACAGGTAGCTGCGGCAGAGCAGGACACGAGATCGGCCTTGCACAATCGTGCCATGAACCCTTGTCCAGCGAGAATAATAGCGGTGATGGGTAAGCCCGTGTTTGAGTCATCGAACTTATGGTTCTTCATGCGCCTCCAACCCTGAGGAATGTAGTCGTACCAATTCATCTCGAGCCAAGTTGATAACCAGTTCTTGCGATACGGTAAAGGCGCTAGAAGATGACCGGGTAGAGGGTGGTGCGGTGATACTGTAGAGGAGGGTAGTTGAGGGAGGCCTGATAAGTCGCCTGCGGGAATCGCTGGATGACGGTCTACCGGTGAGGCTTTGTCGTGAGGATCAGCCATAGTGAGATGTAAGAAGCGACGAGTTTGGGAGTCGAGGTCTTCATTGCTCGAGAGAGAAAGGACCTCGTGCTGAGGGAGATCAGGTGGCGGCACAGGCGCTGGTGAGGAGACAGGCGTCGATTTCTTGAGCTTGTTTGAGACTAGCAAAGGAGTTGCGGTTGAAGGTGCCCGCTGACCAGGAGACCGGCGAACCGCGGCTGGTTGGCCAGAGAGGGGGTTGACAGGATGCTTAGACGCAGGAGATGAACGTGTAGCCTTGCTTTTGCGATTGACTCTTTTGACCATGGGTAACAAAAGATCGGTAACTACTAAAGAAGGAGAGACAGGATCTCCAGTCCCTCATGGTCGAGCAGACATATGTGCCGCATCGAGACCAGGAGTGGGCAGGAGGTTCCTACTGCGAATGACAAAAAAAAGCGCGACAGGTAGATGCCCACAAATTGTGGGCCACAATGGAGATGGAGGCTACGGTGGGGGAGCCACCAGGCCTCACATTTAACGTCCCACAAGCCTCTCATGTGACCTCACACGCGTGCTACTGCTATCGTCGCGCGCCCCTATGTGTACGCACACACAATCGTCGTCGTGTGTTGCCATTCAAGACACCACGGTCGCGAGGAAGCAGAAGGAAGGGCAGCGGGAAGGGTGATCGATAACTCCGCGAAGAAAACATCTCGTCTGACCAGACTAAGCACCATCGCAGCTACGCACAACAACAACAACAACATCATCCAGTTTCAAACATGTGCTTCATCAAAATCATAAATATGGAAAACAACTTAACGGTGAATTGTTAATAAATAATAAGAAAACGAGGACTGTCACTCTATCTTCGAAGAGGGATATAATTCGTATGATTGTTAGCTTTGTTTGTATCCTTCTGCCATCCTTCACGATCAGCAGCTTCCATGGCTGCTAGGTACCCTTCATGGAATTTGTTGCACAAATCTTTGAAGGTCCAGAGTTTCCCAACGGCCTGTATAACGGTAGAACAATAATCTCCAATAGAGTAATCCTCTCCCTCATATTTTAGCTCTCGAAGGGGATCACGGCCAGTGTTTTCAGGAGGGCCTCGTGGGAAGATAACGGTCGGATGGTTGCCTTCCCAACTATCACCCGTGGCATACCAGTTCAGCTTTGTGTCATCTCTGTAGCTGAAACAAACATTGATGAGGCTAACGTCCGACAGACACCATTGCCTCGCCTACGATATTAGAAACGACGGTCGAGTTGCAGTTTCGGGGCAACGAGCGGTGTGTGTATGAAACTGACGATCCATGATGTGAATATTGATGCTCTTCTTGGTAGTTTTCTCCTCTTCCCAGTCTTCGCCAAAGTTGCAAGTTCCTAGGTAGGTATCAAAGCGGAACCACGAGTCTGATCTCATTGGGGGGTAATCCTGAGCACCCGATCGTATAATGCTCAACACCAGCGGCGGTGCTGTATGAGGGAGTCGAACCCCTCCCACCGATGGATAACGGACATTAGCCGTTATAGAGTCTCTTACAACAGTAGGGGTGTTGTGGTGGGCCACTGAGCCGATAGCGGTAACGAGGGGTGAGTTGGAGAGTAATGCAACAGCAGCTGACACTCCGATGATGATGAACTGTTTTGGGGACATTCAGGAGGGTCGACTTTAACGCTGCTTGGTGGTATGACAAACGTCGAGTGGCGCAGTAGCCCACTCCCTGTCACTGCTCATGACACCCCCTCGGGTCCGAACAACTCATTCAAGTCATATGAGTCGCATGTGATATAACCCTCTCGCGGTACCCTCATTGGGATGTTGGAAGTTGAGGAAAAACGCCGCTCGAAGGGACATGTTTCCGCTCGCCTTCTCGGGCAAATGATAATCGATTATGTATCGTTGTGCGGCGGATCCCCATTCCCACACAGTCCGATGACGGTCCGCTTGGGAGAGGGACGGAGTTCTCGAATCCGCTAGCAGTCAGAGCATGATTACAACATCCATAAGTGCCAAATTGCACTCTGTGCCGAGCTGCCTTTGGGTAGTGATCCGTCGCGACAAGGAGCAGCGGGAGTGAAACTCCACCAGTAGAGGTCTAACGCGCACCCAATGGTGCCGACAATCGAGCCTTGCAAGTAGAACGTGCTTCGAACTGTAACTAGTCAGAAAGTCCAATGTTCCTGGCGGGCGGAAGCTCAACCCGCCCTGCCTGGATGTGAAGCCTTCACATCCAGGGTCCAGTTCTCCACCTTCACAGTGAAGGTGGGCTACCACAACTCGTTGACTCGGCCCCCAGGGACGTAATGCCCGGTAACTTATTTTGGTATTCTACTGAATATTCTCCGAGAAGTCCTCGTCACCGGTGTTGAGAAGGAGATCATCATAGATAGCGGTGCCATTTCACTGGCTCTGCTAAGTACAATTCCCACAGTGTGAATCACCCTACCATCCTCTGCAACATGGGAACGATCTGATGAGACAATGCCAGAGTCTTAGGAAACAATGCCAGTCGATGCCGAACACGCTGACGTTTATCAGATAGGGTGTTGGTTTGCAGCCCTGCGGCTCGTTTCACGTAGGAAGCGACAGCCCAGATTCTCAATTACCCTCATGTCTCTGAAGCCACAGGCTTCACCTCAGCTCAACTCAAGTAAACGCAATAATTCAGTGCTCGCTCATAACAACATTAGCACCAGCATCATTTTCTGTGGATTCTTTCAGCCAGCGTTAATAAGATAACCATGGGACAAATTGATAAATAGCGATGAATTCATGGAAAAGCCGGCGAAGTCCCCCTCATCTCCTTCGGGGGAATATCTCGACAGTCTGACGGTCGATATCCCTGAACTCCCATTCTTGACTTTCAGCAGCGTCAACGGCACCCTGGGTCTCGTTGTAGAATCTAGTGCATAGACTGCCGTAAGTGGGGTATTTTTTCTTAACAATCTTGATCACAGCCGAGCACGTTCCCTGAGTTTCTCGATTGCAGATCGCCTAGCTTTCGTCTGGGGAGCCTCTTTATCGTCTTCATGAAGAACAGTGGTAGATCCTATATTTTTCACGGCCGAGTATAGCCTATCAACTTTACCGTGTAGAGTCGAGGAGTTCAACTCCCGGAGCGGATCCCGGCCAGTGTTATTGGGAGTGCGTCCGCCGATAAAATAGTGTAGAAGCTGGCCGGGAGTCCGATCATCACCGCTGTTATACCAATCCAGACCAGAGATGGCCCCGTATCTTTGACATGAAAGGAAATGAGAAAAATGATACTTCTTTTTCTTACTTCGCTGCGAATGTGACCTGGTTGCCGGCCTCTGGGCAGTGAACCCATGCTGTTTGAAGGCTTGACTTCACGATGCGTATGTCGATACCCCTCTCCACAGGCCCAGCGCCTCCCCAGAACGTCCGATATGTGCAAGTGATGAAGTTTCCCCCGAGAGAGATGCCTGACCCGCCACCTTGTGGAGGGTAGCCCTGAGAACGGTCACCAACAGGGATGAGGGCCGGAACTACAACAGCAAGCGAATCGCGGAATCTAACATACGCACTAAACCCCCACCGATGGATAACAGACATTAGTCATTTGAGAGTCTCTTACATCTTTAGAGGTGCTGTGTTGGGCCACTGAGCCGATAGCGGTAACGAGGGGTGAGTTGGAGAGTAATGCAGCAGCAGCTGACACTCCGATGATGATGAACTGTTTTGGGGACATTCAGGAGGGTCGACTTTAACGCTGCTTGGTGGTATGACAAAGGTCGAGTGGCGCAGTAGCCCACTCCCTGTCACTGCTCATGACACCCCCTCGGGTTCGAACAGCTTATATAAGTCATATGAGTTTTATATGATATAACTCTCCCGCGGTACCCTCATTGGGATGTTGGAAGTTGAGGAAAAACACCGCTCGAAGGGGCATGTGCCCGCTCGCCTTCTCGGGCGAACGATAATCGATTATGTATCGTTGTGCGGCGGATTCTCGTGCCTGACAGTGATCGACCACGGCTGATCGACGAGAGTGAAATTTGCTTCCACAGAGAGAAGACAGGTGGTTGTGTAACAGGCATCTTCCGCACAAGCGAGGCTAGTGTGGATATTCAAACAATACTAATGAATAATCCATGTCGTTTGTCTTCTGGTGTTCACCAGACCTTGGTTAGTTTCCGGGCCCTTCTCTGCCCGGCAGAGAACAGTCTGTCGGCAGACTGTCTGTCCCATTCCTCGATGTAATTGTGGGACTAGAGTTTGTCTTCAACGATGCTTCAAAGTATGTCCGCGAGTCTTGGACTAAAGTCTGGACACTCTCAGTTGACTAGACACTCTCAGTCCTAGTAGATGTCCGCTGTCTAGAGTGTGGTGAGTTACAGTGAATGGTTGTGTCGACATAGTCTAACGGCGCTTTCAACAGTAACGTCTACGAAAGTCCTAGCCTAACGACCCTACGAGGAGCTTCACGCCTCTCGATGCAGCGTCGTCAGTTTGTGCATAAGGCTGATGGCGTTTCGAGAAGTCGGGAACTGGCGCTCGCATCCTCAGTGGGGGAAGAGTCAGTCGGTGTGAATAGTCAACGGAGTCAGTTTGAAGTCAAGAGCAGCCATTCGCCACCCATAGCTGAGCTTAGCTTGAACTCCTTCGGAAGTTCCTAATCGGAACCAGCAAGAAGGTTCCCTTGAACACAACTCCCGGTATCAGCACTATCGACTTCCGGGGGGTGAGTACATCCCGGGAACAGTGATCATCAATTGTGACTCATCATTGCTCTTCATGCAACCACAGCGAATTTTGTCCAGAATTTCTGCATTTCTCCTCCAGGACCACGAACGCAGCTCGGCGATTGAGTACTTCGGGCTTCAACTCTTCCCTTTCGGCCAGGCGTGCGACGAGGCTGACAAGTGATTGTTGCGAAGTACCGGTGCGCCTGCCTTTGGCTGCCTGGTGATAAACGATCAGCACATGTGCGGGGACTCCCAATACATCAGGACTTCTCTCAAGTAGCTCTTATAGTGTCTTCTACTCATGTATCATTTCGTCGTGAAAACTAGGCGCGTGACTGTTCAGAGTTTCCTTATGTCTGACATAACAAAATTCCTGCTCAGAGGAGCAATCTTCTGGCGCATGCACACACGAGAAGGTTCCTCGTCCGCGAGGGGCTAGTCCGCTCGTCCAGCATGGTGCCGGAGAGACATCGCGTAGTCTCGAGCGGCACTTACCAGCTGTTGGCAGCGGCAATTAAACGCTCCAGCAGCCCCAGCACAGCCTTCTGAAACGGCTTATCCTGAAATATTTCACAGGAATGCGGGCTACCATTTCGTCAACATCGAGCTGATCGCAGATCCCTCGGGTCACGATGGACGCCCCCGGGAAGTATGCCTCCAGACAACCCGTCATGTCGATATTACCGAACCCTGAACGCTCGGAAAAAGCGAAGCACAATTCTAGCACGTCTCACAAGCACTCGGATTTCCCTGCCCATTTTCTAAGGCGTCGAAGGCCCGGTCGAAGGCTTTGGACTTTCTTTCCCGGAGTTGATCGGCTGTCCACAGTTTTTCAAGTATCCTCGGAGTCCTGTTTTCGATAGGTTTCTCAGTCCATCGAGAGGGTTGAGGGCTCCAACAAGCCAACGCCTCTCTGCATAACTCAAATAGTTGGAGAATCTTTGCTTCTTCGGATGTAGCTTGAGCTCGGTCGCAGCGTGTAAGCTCGTCGAAAGATTCCTCGGACCCGACGTAGCGGAGTGCCTCTCTCAGAAGGGGCTCCAGATGAGACTCTCGCAAAGTTTCGTAGTCTCCTCCGGACGCCAGCCTGATGAGCACTAGGAGGATTGACTCAGACTCCATACGAGAGGAGGATCACTCGAGGAAATTCGTAGCTGTGAGATTTTCCTGCAGGGCGCTCGCGCGCTCACTGTCCCCCACAACTCGGAGTGCTTCACAAACGGAATCTCTGAGAACTGACTGCGCGTCTACTGAGGCTTCTTCCGAACGTGCTCACCTGATCTTGAGGAAGCTGCTGCAGAGGCTCGGGTCCTGTCCTGAAGTAGTCTCTCGACCTGAAACCGAGTGTGGCTACGAAGGATCCCTCCTCGAAAGGGGCTCAAACAACAGAAAACGGGGAAAGAGGCTCTCTCCCTGTTGTGTTTCTGGCGGCCGGTGCTGATGAACTGTTAATACTAGTCTCCTCAGAAGTCCTTAGCGCTTGGGTTCACTATGACTCGTAACATTCCCACAATATCAATTGTGGTTTATCCTGCGAGAGCGTCAGTGTCATGCCTGCTCAGTGAGCAAACTTGCTTGCGGTAAGGGGCGAGAAGCGCTCAAATTCGACCTCTACCCCCGCTCAGCAAAGGTACTGCTGGTCTAAGCGGATGCTCCGCAATGTGCACAATACTTCACGACGTGAGGTGACGTGGCGGTCACATGAAAGTGCTATACCGCGAGAAACGCAAACGCGGCAAAAGGGCAATTCTGTGATGGCCCACATGCACCTTCCACGGCCGATGAAGATGCGAATTCACGCCAGTGGAAGTCGTATCTGAGGTTGATGCATGCTTATCGTATCGTCGCGCGTATCCCGGACATCTACCCCTCGAGCGCATCCCCGGACGCTGCGACTCTGAAGAAGGTCGTCGACGGCACAGCTGTAGAACAACGGTCAACTCCCACGGCGGCACCGAGAAGGCGGGCGAAGAAACCGTCCATCGGATGGCTGCTTGAGCTCGTTCCAGTCTCAGCATCCGTGTAACTAGCCAGTCAGCTTAGTGAGTTCATCGTGGGTGAGCTGAGCCGTTACGTGCCGCCTTGACGGTACTGCCAACCGTGGGGTAGAGGGCAGAAGGCTGCTAGCCTGACGAGATTCTCTGCAGTTGAGCGAGACGTGCTACCCACTTTAGAAGGCAGATCTGAGGTGCCTGTAAATTGGTCACGTCCACGCTGAAGTACTTGACGAAGGCCGCCATGACCCGGGGGTTGAGGAGAGGAAATTCTCGATGAATCTGTCCAGAACTCTCGAACACCATTGTGGACAGAGTCAGCAGAATCACAGAGCATTTGTCTAACCAATTCGTGATTTCACTCAACCCATTTACTGGGAGGTGGAGGACGGTTTTGGCCGGAATTACCTGGACCTTTAGAGAGTCGACCTTCGACTGTGTTTCATCGAGGCTCGAAATGTGCTACAAAAACATGCTTTTTTCGGAGACAGAATTGCGATTATGAACTCACGGACTCTGCAGCCTTCGTCCCTAGAAGCACGGGGCGAGCGGATGGGAATGATGTAAATGACGCGGCCGCCTTTCTTCTCTGCTGGTGTCTACTGATGAACAGAACTGCGGCTCATGTGGGGTACAAAGCCCACAGCCACAACTGCCCTCCAGGAAGGGACTGGAGATTTTCCATCTCACAGAGCTTGGTGATGAGCTCACGCTCTCGCGGGTGTTCCCACTGGGCCTCGCCGGTCTCGGCATTGTAATAATATCTGACTGGTGCGCTTGGCAATGCCGTGCTAAACACTCGCGATACACCAGCTGTGTCGAGTTGTCCCCTTCGGCCGTTGGACATTCGTGCCACTTGTCGGGTAGCTCATCGCAAAGGAATCGTCGTACCAGAAGTACGGCTTCGGGGTTGGCTTGCCGCCTGAGAACAGAATGTACAACGCTCAGGCAATGATGAGGCTTCGCTGGTCTGACCAACTTGGTCAGGAGGCCAGAAGATTCCGCTGATCCTATATTGCTCCAATAAGATACTAAGCTGAAGCTCAGCTAGATGGCGGATGACCATTGGACCAATTGCAGACAGCATAACTCAGGTGTTGTGTTCTCAATCAGTCGGTCTCGAACAGGTTAGGGACTGCATTCATGGCTTAGCCCGAATGACTTACAAATCAATGCCGAGGTTGATGCAATACTCCACCAGAGGTCTCAAGTCATCGTCTCTGTCAGTGCTGGTTGTTTGTATACCGTCTT
Source organism: Perkinsus olseni (assembly GCA_013115135.1). Taxonomy (NCBI): domain Eukaryota; phylum Perkinsozoa; order Perkinsida; family Perkinsidae; genus Perkinsus; species Perkinsus olseni. The sequence continues at coordinate 12,930 of JABANP010000522.1, forward strand.
TTCCCTCCAAAGGCTCGACATCACCGCTTTGAGAAACCCTCGTAACCCAGGTGCGGGCCGCCGAGTATGCCGAAGTTAAATACGAGGTCAACCATGTGGCAGTCGTCGGTATTTCGCTCGTCTGGGGATGCTCCTCTCGAGGAGGGAGGATCGGGACTGATGCAACAAAAACAATGCTTGTACCATAAATTGCGCTACTCTGCGCTGATCTTCTACCATCATCAGCCCATGCAGTCGAGGGAGGGCCGCCGCGGAGGCGAGGTGGGGGCGGTAGTGCTGAATCGTCGGCGATACCGACTTTACTGGTGGACGTGCCAGGGAGTCTCATCAACTAACAAGCGCTTTCTCTCGGATGAGCCAGCCCGGTCGTTGGTTTCCCTCGCGACGATAGGCTCGCCCATTGCATGATGCAGAGCAGTTGGGGATGATACAATTCGCGTCATCCCGAACTGGTCTCTCCCTTGGGCCACTCGCTCTGCATTCCTCTTGGAGGAGAATGCCACACGTTACGCAGAACAGAGCCCGTGGACTAGGAGCAACGTCAACTTAGCATCGCTAAGCATCGAATGCTTTCTTCCGCACGAATCGGCCTTCGGGCTCGCCATCATGTGAACTAATGAGAACTCGAAACCTGAGACTTCCTCTCGAGGTATGGACGAAGTCACATACCGTCGGTGAAGCCGGCCGTGTGGGGACATTCGACACAAATGTGCAATTGGACAATTGGACACCAGCTGCACAGCTAGCGCTAGTATCAGACTCTGTTTCTGCCTTCGGCTACTCGAGTTGAGTTGACTCATTTACATTCGGGAGCAAGAGGGCTGCGTCCCTGCGGAGACGCGTGGGTCGCGCCGCCAGGTCTCTCCTTTTGTTTTATCCACCCTCCCTGAACCTTCAAAACCGACAGTGTGGGCGAGCTCGTCATCATTCAAAGGATGATGTGGGCCGGACGTGTCTAGCACCGTTACCAGGGCAAGGCGCTTGGTCGGATACTCGGCTTTCATGCGCCTGCAAGTCCGTGATCGCTTGGGTTTCGGCAGTTCCGGGATACCTTAATAATACCCCGTCGCCAATGTTGAGTGGTGGAACGCAAGACGGCACGCCTTCGAGACATCGATAACCTACTTAGTTGTGAGCTCACGGAACTGCGCTTGCCTCAGGTTCCGGCACTCGTACGCCCCCCTCCCCCTCCCCATACTCAGAGGTTTCATCTCGACCGATAGGAGTCGGACCTGATCACTGGTATCGCCCAATTGCTGTGTGCTGTCGGATGTGCTGGACACAGAGTGTCCCGCTCCTCTAGCCACTGCTAGTAATGTGCTGAACTACTCATCTTTCTCTGTTGGATAGTAGTTTCTCCGATATTGCACACTAGCTTTGTATCAATGGTGAGGGTATCTGTGGTATCGGCTGGCTCAATGGGTGATCAGACCTTCCTCCTACAGTTTCCGCTACCAACTTCTTCGACGTTGTGCGACGTTTTACGTTCTCTGACAACCCCACCTACCGCGACCGGACCGACCACGACAGTCGTCGGACGACGGTAGCATAGCCCCCGTGTCCGAGTTTGGAAGTCGTTTGAGCTGACTAGAATGAACGGCAATGTCGCCTGATCCTCTTCCGAGCGCTCGATGAACTCACTAGGGCCAGCCCACACCGAGCCGTGCAAACGACCTGCATCCTCGGAAGGCCTGGCCTTAATGAGGAGAATCCCTGTGGCAAACCGGAACGAGTCTTCATGGTTTGCTCGAGAGCTCCTACTCGCGGTTGTCGCGCGAGAAAATGACAGTGGTATCCCGCCGCCCACCGAAGAACTCGATTCAGAAAGGTTCCGAAAAGGAGACAACAATGACTGCAAGAGACGACAGTCGACAGGACAGATAGACACTTTTGCGATAAGCACCGCACAGTGAGCTTGTACCGACAAAAAATCATTATTTCGACCGAACACCTTCGTGACTATGTCCGCGCTGGGAGTATCCACATCGAGGGATATCCCGAGAGCAACGATTGACTCTTGACAGAATTTTATAACATGATTCCACCGACTGGCGGCCACTCAGAACAGCCGCTTCGCCCTTTTCGATGATATAAGCAAAAAATTGATGACATGATAAGAAATTTCAGAGCATCAGAAATTTCAGACAAGACTGACGAGAACGTTCAATACATAAGACGAGACCAGGCGGAGATTTTCGCGCTCCTCCTGTGCTATAAACAATTCCTCCTTTCCATAGGAGGCGGTTAGTCGGTACAGAATATACGCCTCGGAGAAGTCAAACAACAGGCCGAAGGGATTCTCACTCTTCATACAAAAAGATTACTACGTGCTACTCAGTCAACCATTGATGAGACTATGCAGCAAGCCAGTCAAACAAAGAGGGAAGAAAGCGAGACCCACAATAAGGAGCACCAAAGCCCCATGCCACTCGAGGGACTGATTCCGCAACTTCTTGAGAAGGCTGACCTTCTCATCTGGCTCCTTGATCTTTACATCGGAGACATCGTGCAGACCTCCCACTTCATCTTTGTTGGGCTGCTCGACTGCGCCCTGTACTGGGGTATAGCAGATGTTGAGGTAGACGAAGCATGGTATAACGAAGGCTAGGAAGTTGGTGCCGATGATACCAATGAATTGGATGGTAGCACCGAGGTCCTCGAAGATTATGGCCAACACCGTACAGATGATCAGAAAGGCCACAGTCGTCCCGATGTGGAGCTTGAGAGTATCTTGTAGGCGAGGCAAAAAGTAGGTGATGACACTCGAGATTGATTGCCTAGCTGGTAAGAGCAACAACGGGAAGGCTGTGAGGACGGCGAATGGCAAAACTATATAGCCGATATGAATAGCGACGTTGGAGACCGGCAAGTTTAGGTAGAAGTTGGACTCTACCGTATGTCCGAAGGCGTAGTACGGTCCTACCATGACCGCAAGGTAAATGACAAAAACGAAGGCGATGGCTAGCAACGAGGCGATGTCCAGTTTCTTCACGCTCCGATTGACCATATCCTCGGCAACCAGAGGCATCGCGAAATGGCAGGAATAACCGAAAATGAAGATTGGGACCACCGACAAGATTGACCATATGCTAGACGTTGGTGGTATACCCACATACCGCTCCCCGAGCTGCTCGTCCACACTGAAGCAGTAGATAACGCCGGCTAGGATAGCATAGAGAAAACAGCTGAGGCCGATGATATTGGTAATCGCGGTGTTGGTGATTTGCTTGAGGAAGCAGACCGGCAGGAGAAGGACGACGATCAGGCCGATAAGACCAACTCTAATCAAGAACCTGTTCCCTTCAGTAGAGCCGGGGGACCAATTTTCGAGGAGGGCCAAACCAAGGCTAGCGAAGACCTGTAGGTAGGCGGTATCAATACCCGCATTATGGATGAACATGATGAAATCGATGAAAAGGGGCAGCCTCGGGTATCCAGCAGCCACAGCGAAGGTGCTGTAACTCAGCCTCTTGCCGGGCATCTTCATTGCACATCTGCTGATCAGATGCAGCGAAAAGTAAGACAACACGGCAAATACGAAAAGAAGGACCACACCCAATGACCAACCACAGACGGCTTTTGCTCTGGCATAACTGAGCATGCCGGCACCGATGATGCAGTTGGTCAGACAGGTCCATGCGGTAAGGATATTCCCTTTAGGGATAACCGGCACGGAGTTAAAGTCCGCCAGACGATTGTCTTTCTCGGCTGACATGTTTGGTATTTACAAAGCGTCTGGTTTCAACTTACAAGCGCAAGCTTTCAAGGAATCGCATGCGTGCTACTTGCACGCGTGCGCAACGGGCAACATCGAAGGTTGCCTGCGTGATTTCGACTCTGTGGTCCTCTCGGAAAGTGTACAGCACGTTTAAGGAGAGCGAAGGCCGCGTGGGAGTACAAGCCGATCAACTCTGTACAAGAGAGAGCCAGAAATTTCAGACAAGACTGACGAGAACGTTCAATACATAAGACGAGACCAGGCGGAGATTTTCGCGCTCCTCCTGTGCTATAAACAATTCCTCCTTTCCATAGGAGGCGGTTAGTCGGTACAGAATATACGCCTCGGAGAAGTCAAACAACAGGCCGAAGGGATTCTCACTCTTCATACAAAAAGATTACTACGTGCTACTCAGTCAACCATTGATGAGACTATGCAGCAAGCCAGTCAAACAAAGAGGGAAGAAAGCGAGACCCACAATAAGGAGCACCAAAGCCCCATGCCACTCGAGGGACTGATTCCGCAACTTCTTGAGAAGGCTGACCTTCTCATCTGGCTCCTTGATCTTTACATCGGAGACATCGTGCAGACCTCCCACTTCATCTTTGTTGGGCTGCTCGACTGCGCCCTGTACTGGGGTATAGCAGATGTTGAGGTAGACGAAGCATGGTATAACGAAGGCTAGGAAGTTGGTGCCGATGATACCAATGAATTGGATGGTAGCACCGAGGTCCTCGAAGATTATGGCCAACACCGTACAGATGATCAGAAAGGCCACAGTCGTCCCGATGTGGAGCTTGAGAGTATCTTGTAGGCGAGGCAAAAAGTAGGTGATGACACTCGAGATTGATTGCCTAGCTGGTAAGAGCAACAACGGGAAGGCTGTGAGGACGGCGAATGGCAAAACTATATAGCCGATATGAATAGCGACGTTGGAGACCGGCAAGTTTAGGTAGAAGTTGGACTCTACCGTATGTCCGAAGGCGTAGTACGGTCCTACCATGACCGCAAGGTAAATGACAAAAACGAAGGCGATGGCTAGCAACGAGGCGATGTCCAGTTTCTTCACGCTCCGATTGACCATATCCTCGGCAACCAGAGGCATCGCGAAATGGCAGGAATAACCGAAAATGAAGATTGGGACCACCGACAAGATTGACCATATGCTAGACGTTGGTGGTATACCCACATACCGCTCCCCGAGCTGCTCGTCCACACTGAAGCAGTAGATAACGCCGGCTAGGATAGCATAGAGAAAACAGCTGAGGCCGATGATATTGGTAATCGCGGTGTTGGTGATTTGCTTGAGGAAGCAGACCGGCAGGAGAAGGACGACGATCAGGCCGATAAGACCAACTCTAATCAAGAACCTGTTCCCTTCAGTAGAGCCGGGGGACCAATTTTCGAGGAGGGCCAAACCAAGGCTAGCGAAGACCTGTAGGTAGGCGGTATCAATACCCGCATTATGGATGAACATGATGAAATCGATGAAAAGGGGCAGCCTCGGGTATCCAGCAGCCACAGCGAAGGTGCTGTAACTCAGCCTCTTGCCGGGCATCTTCATTGCACATCTGCTGATCAGATGCAGCGAAAAGTAAGACAACACGGCAAATACGAAAAGAAGGACCACACCCAATGACCAACCACAGACGGCTTTTGCTCTGGCATAACTGAGCATGCCGGCACCGATGATGCAGTTGGTCAGACAGGTCCATGCGGTAAGGATATTCCCTTTAGGGATAACCGGCACGGAGTTAAAGTCCGCCAGACGATTGTCTTTCTCGGCTGACATGTTTGGTATTTACAAAGCGTCTGGTTTCAACTTACAAGCGCAAGCTTTCAAGGAATCGCATGCGTGCTACTTGCACGCGTGCGCAACGGGCAACATCGAAGGTTGCCTGCGTGATTTCGACTCTGTGGTCCTCTCGGAAAGTGTACAGCACGTTTAAGGAGAGCGAAGGCCGCGTGGGAGTACAAGCCGATCAACTCTGTACAAGAGAGAGCCAGGGCTACCCTTATCGCTGTGTTGCTGTGACGGCTTTGCTGGCGCGGGCGAGCGCGAAAAGCATCTACCCGGTAGATTCTACCGGTATGTTGAGCGTAACTTCAAAGTGCCGGCCGTCTGCGTTAGAGAATCATAGCCTTACCCTTCCCCCATCTGCATCGTATTTCGAAACAAATCCCAGATGACATGACTTTACGCTCGGAAAGCTCCCGCCGCAAGATTCGCCCGAAACTTGGAATCTTGCAATACTTTTAATGCTGGTAGCACGCATGAGCATATGAAGGAGTCTCAATGTTGGCCCAAAATGATTCAGACGTCTTTGGAACAGTAACTGTAGGTGTTAGGGGAGTCGTAGGTGCACTAAAGCTAGCAGGACCAGTCCGCGATAGACCGGGAAGAGCCAATATATGAAAAGGGGCAACTACGAGAATAGCTAATTCATAAAGATCGATCAACTTCATATGTGTACGCATATACATTGGCGCGCTCTACTAACAACTCTAACAGTAGGCAACTACTGGGATTCATATGCGATGATTTCCTGCGGGGTCACAATAACCAAATATTAGCCAATACTGCAATAGGAGAGTTGCACGCGTGCACATCGCCGGCAGACCCCCGGTGCTGTGAGGCTCGCGGTCCACGTGGGGCATCCGATGGCTCGATTCTTGAGTAACTCATCACGCGGCGTCCCTACAGGTAGCTCACGAAGATGGGGAGCGGCATGGGTGTTCTGGCGGGTCGATGCGACAAGGTCTGCTCTCTGCTCGGTGGTCTCACTCATTTTCATTATCCTAAACTAGGGTGACTGGCACTTTCAGCGTTTAGGGCAATTGAAGATGATTAGCAATTGAGCTAGCAAACCAGAAGTCGGGGGGGCCGCGCGGTTCTAAGAGATGTACTCCCACGAGCAACGAGCCTTCTACGTGCTCAGGCCACCCTCGGACTGTCGGCGCGCCCGACAAACCAAGAACAAATCCTGAGGCTGGTTCTCGACCGCCGCCGAAACCACAGCCGTGTCACAGTGAGAGCGGCTGTACTCGTCCCTGTGACCGATGACACTGTATGTGCGCGATGTGCACCGTACACGATGCAATCCTCGGAATTATTGAACTCAAACTCGAGGCGATGTGAACTGACGAGAGCGGGGAAATATTAGGAAACCGGACTGACAGAAGCTGCCAACGAGACCCCGGTTAGGGACAGATAACAAACGGAGCACACGGCTTGGCGTTCCTAAATCCCGAGTCCAAATCGGACCGCCAAATGGTCTTCATAGTCAGCGGCGGAGCTGCGGGTATATCTAAATCGGCTGCCAGCAGGAGCCGCGCTGGTCTGTTGCTTAGCCTCTCCGCTTTCATAGCAAATCGACAATAAATACAAGGTAAGGTGATAAAAATACGATTTAGGATCATGATGACGATGATGAGGTCACAAGCCTCTATTTGATCAGGCTTCGCCTCGCTGGGTAGGCTGCGTGACGAACAGTGAAGATTCATCGCAATACATCAACACTGACACAGAATCAGCCTAGCGAGCGAAAAGCCTGAAATTGGCCCTCTACGGGCAAACTCCCAGCACGAGTGATGAAGCTCGGAGAATATTGATATCAAGTCCAAGTGAAGCCATCCTAGTCCGCAGTGAGCTTGATTCTCGGTTTGGATTTGTCGTTGGGGACGAAGTACACCGCGTTTTCCGCAGAGTTGAAGGCGAACTCTGCACTGATTTTGAGGAAGTCCGAGGTGAGACCGATGAGAGGGTTGCTGAACTTGAAGATCTCGCCGGAGCCCTCCTTCTCGAGCGTGTACTCACTATCTCCCGTCACATAATCAAATGAGCATTCGGAGGCGTCCCAGAGAGTGGCGCCTGCCCAGCTGGTAGACAATCCCGGGGTAGCGGAGAATTCGATAGCGTTGCCATCGGGACCCGGGACCGCCGAATACTTTCCAATCGGCGGTGGCCCGTCGGTCACAGTAGATCCCAACTCCCTTGATGCGGTTGGTCGTGGCTCGACACATTTTGCGGTCTTCGATCCAGGCGGCGCTGTGCAATCTCGGGTGAGATTGTACGAATACAATGCTTTCTTGGCGACCATCTGAACGACGCTAGGACTCGAAGGTGACCATCGTAGGTCGAAGCCAACGTCGAAGTAGGGGAACAAGTCAGGACCTTCAGTGCGCCCGTGGCGTTTCAGAATGATCTTGTCGCCCTCGAACGTGACGTCATTATACCTCAGACTGTATCCATGTATGCCGAAGTAGTTATACACTAGTTGAGCACTTCTATAGCAGTCGAATTGAAAATACATACAGGTGTAAATCTCGTAGTAAGGGTCGTGGTTTCTCCTCACGAACTGGTACGCGCAGTACTTCCCGGGTTGAAGCGAGGGGCAGCCACTGGTGAGTACAGCGAGCAAGCAACCAACCACGAATGAGATGGGGATCATTCAATGGGACTGAGCCGAAACTACTGAGAGGGTTCCTCATCGCGAGAGAGTCCTTCCGCATGCAAATAGAGATCGATTCCTCGAAGAATATGTCTGACGACACAAGAGCGTCTTTGGATCATAACACGGCAACGGTGAAACCGACCGTGTCACCGAGAGACAGATGGCTGTCTAATGATTACTGTGGGCTTCACCGCTAGACTAGGAGAGTCCTCGTCTGGAACGACTCAACGGAAGTCATACGAGGAACCTCGTATCGATGTGAATGGCATTGCTCATCGTCCGTGCGTATCAAGCTCTCACATACCAGAAATTGCCTCGTGACTGCGTGGAAGAGGGAGACAGTCTGGTAACGACACCGTCGAACATCTTCGTTGATCACACCTATTTCACAAACACGGGATGCCTCACGGTGGACGATCGAGTCATTAATGGACAGGCATCGATGTCGACCAGCGACCTTCGACTCATCGTCATCGCCGCATTCTAGCGCCACAGCGCTGCGCCGCGTCAGTAAGCCGCGTCAGTGAGCCGCGCTAGCAGAACGAGTGAGAGCGCCATCACTGGACTATGTTCAAAGGATCTCGCCTTGCGCTGAATACTCCAGTATAATGAGAGATACTCGCCGGTTTCATCTTCTCCAATTGTCGAGTATTCCCGGTGGTGACTTGATATTTGCCGTCGTTTTTCAGGATCGCTCAGACCGCCTGACGCTCGTCGCGGATGCCCTACTGAGGGACGCATTCCATATCAATGATAATTTCCCCCGGCTTGGGTGTTTCTCAGTCCGAAATTCGGAGCCTGTTCTGCTGACTGCCTCCTCAGTACACTGTCCCAACATTGGGTCGGATTCCAGTTACTTTCAGCGACCTTATGAGATTGGTATCTCTAACGAGGCGTTATGTCGAAGCTCATCTCAATTAGAGTCGAGTCCTGCGAAAGTGGATGAATAACGGTTGAAATTGAACCGCTGAATGAAGGTGGCCGCAGTGGAAGGCCTCTGTGTGTGTGAGCTTATAGTCCAACGCCTACGGTTCCGGCTTAGTTAGACTCTTGCCAATGTGCACAGTTGGAGACTTTCTGTAGCATTGACATGCGGTGCAATCAGATAGATTGTCAAGAAGCTATTCTCAGGGTTATATTCAACCAGAGAGAATTCCTTTCCTTTCCAGAGGACCTCTGTTGTTTGTATTCGAGAATGTTTTTCACGCGAACCATTCTTGAAATGCAGTCCCGGGATCCGAGACTGAATTTCAAGAACTATCATAAAAATCGCCCTTCGCCCACGAAAAGTCAAAATCAAAGCCCGGAAAACGCTGAGGAACCCTTCTGGCAGCCCTCTTGTCCGCTAGGCCAGAGAAAATTAGTGCAATGACCTTGAGCCCTGTCATTTTTCACGATTCACGCGTTCGGGGGTGCGCTCATCGAAGAGCGCAAGTACTGGGGCCCCTAGTATTCCACTCCGCTATCTAGCCTGTTATCATCATCGACACAACCGGTCGGACCGGTGAGGCACGTTTTCATCGTAGCGGAGGCGTTTTATATGAACATGATAGCAACAAAGGCAGGAGTCGCTCAGAAATACAGGTTCGTCGATATTTCATACATAATTTGTATAATTCCCGAAAAGGCAGATATTATTCCCCGAAATAATTCCTTTCTTCCCTTCCCCGGGAATATTCCCAGGAACTATGGGAATAATTCCCCATTTCCAGCCACCAAATCGATTCGATTTTGAAGAACTGGGACGTGAGCTGAGTGAAGTTGGTTTCAAAGTTTGAAATTCAAACCGGAAGATCTCACCGGAGGCCTTCTTGTCGAGCGTGTAATCATATTCACCTGTGATGTAATTCAAGGTAGTTGCGAAGGCGTGCCAAAGGAAGGCGATTCCCCGGCTACCCGGGTCAACATAGAATCGGATAGCGTTTCCGTTAGGACCCGGAACCGCCGAGTATTCTCCCGCCGGCTGCTGTCTTTCGCTCACAACGTCTCTCAACTGCCTCGATGCAGACCCACGCGGTTCAGCACACCTTGCGGTGTATGACCTAGGTGGTCGCGGACAATCCTTGGTGAGTGTGAAATTGTATAGCCCTATCCTGGCAGCCGTGTGGACGACATCGGGGCTCGCAGGTGAAGTGAGGAGGTCGAAGCCAACCTCAAAATAGGGATACAACTCAGGACCTTCGGTGAGCCCATGACGACGTCATGAGACGTCGTCTCAAAATTATCTTGTCGCCCTCGAACGTGACATTATCATAAGTAAGAATGTAACCACTTCCGCCAAAGTAGTTGTAGACTAGTTTGGCACTCCTTTCGGAGTGGTAATCAAAGTACATACAGGCGTAACTCTCTTAACAAGGGTCGTAATGGCTCCTCACGAACTGGTACGCGCAGTACTTCGCGGATTTAAGAGAGAGGCCACCACCAGTGAGCACAACAACCAAGCCAGCCACGAATGAGATAGGAGTCATTCAACGGTAAGTCTGCCAGTAAAAGTTCGCCTGCCTGGGCTCAAGCGGCTCCAATGAGATCGATCGTGTCACGGGGAGACAGGTCCGGCCAGATTGAAACGTTCCTTAATAACGAGCAATACATGAATTAGTCATCACGTCTTCCTGCTCTAAGGCTTCGACCGACTTCATCTGCATCTTCCTCCATCCTCGCGGTCACCGTCCCAGTCGCCAGTCCTCCGACGCTTGCTCCAGCTGTTGCTATTCATTATTTTTTTACAGCAAATATTCAATGGTGGGCCTCGTACAAAACAGAGGCGGAAAACCAACAGTTGTGCCTACCCGGCACTACAATAAGCCCCTGCGAGCATCGAGATACTGCATGAGGGCCGAACAAAGTTGATTGAAGGACTTGCGTCGCTTCAAATCAACAATTAGTTTATATAAATGGTAGGGGACACCACCTTTGACCCTATTCCTAGCCTGCTCCAGGAGCGGACAGGAGAGGAGGTAGTGCCGCGTGTTCCCCACCGGCGCCCCACAGTCACACTCTGGCGAGTTGACCACCCCGCATCTATAGAGATGGGCTGGGGTTGGGGCCCTTCCGAATACAACGGCACTGCTAGCTGCCGTGACTTCCCCGCGGATCCACAAACGAGCGTGTGAAGCGCAGTAAAAGAAGTCGTTGACAGAAGTGCCCAGGCTGGCTCTCTTGTCTGACCACCACTTGCGCAGTGACAGACGGCCAGCTTCTCCTTGATACCGCCGAAGAGTCCTCACACTGATTTCCGTCTCCGCAGAGACTTCCCTCATGGAGGCACCCTTGGCTGCCAGCTCATCGGCCCGTTCGTTGGCACTGATGGAACTGTGCCCCGGTACCCATCGAAGGGATACCCTACCAGGGATTTCGGACAATGACAGATAGATCTGTCTCGCCTTATCCCACCGGGCCGTGGATGATCGGGACGACAAGATCTTGAGTACCGCCTGAGAGTCCGTGAAGATCTCCCAGGCCTCGTCACCCGCTGTCGAGACAATCCAGCGGACTGCTTCCAGAACTCCTAGGAGTTCGCAATCCGTAATAGTAGCGTAAGGGGAGAGCTTCCAGAAATTGGAGTAGACCTCTACGCCCTCACGATAAACGACCAAAGCAGCGCCGGTCTTGACGTCCTTGACTACCGAGCCATCCGTGAAGATGGCATTCTTAGTTTGGAGAGCCTCGAGCGCGTAGTTCTTGGCCTCCTCACGTTCCGAGATGGTAGTCGTGACCCAGGGGTGCCAAGGTTGAGTGGGCAAACCCCTCCAGCGCTGCACCATATCACCACCATCGCGACCCTCAAAGAGAGTCAGGCCCTTGACCGAGAGAGATTGGTCTAGGGCCTTAGCACACCCAAGTGCAGCGAGCCTGGTGGCTGCGATGGTACCGAGCTCCAAGTCTGCTGGCATGATGCCAGCCGCGACACAGAGTGCCGCGTTGGAGCTGCTCCGTGGGGCCTGGAGGGCTATCCTCGCCACCATAGCCGAAACCTGCAGCAAGGCAGATTTTGCTGTGGCTGACTCCAGCCCTTCCTTCCATGCTGAGACAGCGTGACTGAGGGCCGGAACGATCGCCACCTTGTAGGTTTTGATCACTTTCTTTCCGGTGATCCCAGCACGTGCCCAGCCCAAGTGCCTCAGCCTGCCTAACTTGGCTTTGGCTTCGGCACATCTAACCTTGATATGGTGTTGGAACGATAGGCGGTGATCGATCCAAACACCAAGTACCCGGACAACCTTGACAATGTCAACAGGTATTCCATCAAGGGACAAGATATTGTCCCCGATGGTCCTAGGCAGGAGCGCTTGGCTCTTGGCCGGCTCGTAGGACACTCCCGCGTTGGCAGCCCAAGCCAGCAGCAGAGCTTCTGCTGACCGCCACCTCTTCACCAGCGACGGGCCAGTACCAGCAGACACCACTACCGTCGTGTCGTCCGCATAGAGGGTCAGGCTCACGCCCTTCTCCTCCATACCCGCGAACGCGTCGACTAGTGGTAGGGTGCTTAGCAGAAATAGGAAGGGGCCCAAGGCACTGCCTTGCGGCACCCCTCTTTCCAAACCCACCGTGGCCTCGTCGCTACCGTACGTAGCAGCCACACTCTGTCCTTTGAGATAGCTCTCGACGATGTCGATTAAGTATCGAGGCACGTCGTATCGAGCCAAAGTAGCCAGAATGTGGCTGTGTTTAACCGAGGGAAACGCATTTTGCACATCCAGCTGGATGAGTGCAACTGGCGCGCGTTTGCTCCTCTTCCTGCCAGCCCTGAACGCGTCAATGATGCGCAGGGCGGCAGTGTCAACCGATTTGCCTTTGCAGAAGCCGTGGACCACCGGAGACTCCAGACGGTCACGGATCTGCGGGCACGAGGCAAGCCGCTCGAGGATTACTCGCTCGAACAGCTTGCTACCAGAAGTGACCAAACAAATGGGGCGCCAGCCATTGGGGCGAGCTGGGTCCCGGCCACTTTTGTGTATAAAGACCCCCCTTGAGTGTTTCCACTCTTGGGGGAATATACCAGCTTCGAGGGCTGCACTAAGCTGGGCGCACCAGCTGTCCTTCAGCACCTCGAGCGTATCGAGAACAACGTCATTACTAACGTCGTCCTCGCCCGGGGCTGCGCCTCGCCTGAGTCCGCTGGCTGCCTCTCTGAGTTCAGAGGCGGTAACCGCCGGCACCGGCTCGGTACGCTGCCCAAACCGTAAGGCCTCAACCTCAGTGTCCCTGTCGGGGTCCCGAGGAAAAAGCCGATGTAGGAGGAAGTCCGCCTGATTCACCCCATGCGCGCATATAGCGGCTGGGGGAATCCGAGGACAACCTCGTTTAACGCAGCGGGAGTAGTTCTGCAGATCAGTGAAGAATCTGCGAGCAGCTACCCCCTTGGCCCCTCTAACGGCTACCTTGAACTTGCGTTCGGCAGCATCACGGACACCCCGATAGTGCACCGTGGAGGATGCATCGGGGCCGTTCAACCTTTTGTGTCGGAAGAACGCCCGCTGGGCCCTTCGTAGCTTCGCCTTCAGCCTAGTCAGCTCACCCGTCCACCAGGTGGTGTCAGACGGGGCGGGGGCTTCAGGCGTGTACCGTTTTACCAAGGCGCTCAAGGATTCCGTGATACCAGAGAGAGAAGTATCAGGAGGTATCCTAGAGGCGCCATCAATAACCTTGGCTATGTCTACAAGACGGTGAGCTAGTCTCGGAGCGGGGGCCGCTTCCTGCTCACCGAACTCCACGTAGAGTAGCCTGTGGTCTGACCCGCAGAGGTCATCCACAACCTCCCATCGAGGCTCAACGCCATCTCTGGGGGCTCCGTATAATAGGGTGAGGTCAACCCACGATTGGTACCGGTTGGACTCGAAGGTCGGCAGGGAAACCTCGTCATTGAGGATCCTAACTTCTTTATCCAGACACCAGTCAACGAGCGCCTCACCGCGCTGCCAAGCCTGCCTGTGCTGATTGGCAGCAGTGTAGACCGAGCCCCACCCTACATGCCATGCGTTAGCATCAGAGCAGATGTAGAGTGGGATAGTGGGCGGCCATGAGTCTATGACCTCCTCGATCTCCGTCAGCGCCGCCTCCCTCCTTGGCATGTCAGAGCCGTGGAGGTACAGCGACGCGACGCCATAGCTACGTCCCTTGACCACAGCAAGGTCGCGGGACGCGAAAACCGTGTGGCACATGGTGCCACGTTTAGATAAAACAGCTGCCTCTTCGCCTCGACGCAAGCCATGGTATTGGTAACCGATAAGCTTACGTGAGGAGGAGCTGGGCTCCTGGAGGCAGATAAAGTCTACGAGAGTACTACGGAGCCGGGGCTGGAGAAGATCCAAAGCCACCGACCTACGACCCTGGTTGTGCTGTAGAACCCTCACCATTACAATGAGGCAGCACATCCGAAGTCCGTTCTTCCCCATTGCCGCTTAGCGAATGCGGCCAGGCTCTCGCAGGCGCTGTCGGTGCACTCGTGGTCAACCTTGCGGCGACCCCCGACACCAGTAAGCGATGCGTTGTGGTCCAGACAGTTAGCGCATTTCTGCACCGGACCAGCGATGGCCTGAGCGGGGCAGGACTGCCTCTCGTGACCAAAGGCTGCACATCTCGTGCAGCGAATCCTTGACGGGTCCTGCTTGTGAGGGCAAGCAGGCCCAATGTGTCCATTACCGCAGACACCTGAAGCACACCGCGGGAGACTTAGAAGTCGCCCAGCGGGTGCGCAGGTGATTCAGGACCAGGTGACCCTTTCCCTCGCCGCGACTCGAGAGTCGGGAGTAGAGGATCGGGTTCACCGATAATACTCGCGCTGGCCGCGCCAATAGATGGTGCTGACCAGCGAAGTCGCAGGGGGGTTCACCGTCGATGAAGACGACGAGCTGGTGCCCCCGATATCCTTGACCAAGTCCGGGTTGGTCTCCCGGATCATACGATCGACATGATCGATCGTGACCCCGCGGTTGACAGCAGGGTTGAACAGAATTATCCTGGGCCAGAGGCCAGATCTGACCTTGGCCGTGTACCCCTTAGCGCGGTTGAGAGCTTCCACGCACGCCCCGGCCTGAGTGTCGTCGCTGAGGACCAGACCAAGGCCTCCTTTCAGAGGGAAGGTAGAGTTGACGACGATCTTGCTTCCCAGCAAACCGAGGATCAGATTACGGAAGCCCATGAATGCCGAGGCGTTCATCTCTGGAGCGTCGACGTCGTCTGACCTCAGCTCAATAACGCAAGAGCGCTTAGTAGATTTCTTGGCCTTCTCTAAGGCAGCTCTCACCGGGCCAGGTGGGGTCTTTGCCTTGGCTTTCGCTTTCGCCTTCGGCACCGGTGGAGCCGGGGTTACGATCCTGCGGGGTGATCCGGTGTACCACCGGCAACTCGTTGTCGCTTGCCGCCGCCAGCTGTAGGCGCGACGGCCACGATCGTCCTCGGGACGTTATGGCCTGGAGGTGGCGGGGGAAGGGGATCAGTTGGCGGGTGGATGGCAACGGGGGACCAGAACAGAGGATGGCGCCTCGTTGGAAGCGCTGGCAGCTGCACGAGCCGTGGGGCAGGGAGGGGCCAGAACAGAGGATGGCGCCTCATGGGCGGGTCCAACTCTGGCACCAGCAGTAGGGCTAGCGGATTCAGCTTTGGTCCGAGCCTCGACTAAGTACAGGTGGTGACGAGTCACCACTTGTAGCGCAGCAATCCCACGTGCACGGTGCTCATCCGGTAATAGATCAAGCGCATCCGCTAACAGATCCATAACGTCAGACGAGTTGTACGCACTCGCAGGTAGGCCCTTGAATTTGGCCAGCCTCGCGTCAACGAGTTCAGTGGGGTCATCCTTATCCCACATCAAATACCAATCAGTGCGACGAGCAGGGATCGGATTCCCGTCCTCACACGGGTTATCCGAGAGAGATACCGTTTGGCCAGACGGCTCTACCGCCCCCTTACTTCCCTGGCAGCTACTACGGACATTCTCCATGGCAATGTCGAGAGCGTCTTCAGTTGTACGCTGCTTAGGGTCCATGTCGACATCTTGAGCTGCATCGGACTGCTCCGACGATGGGCCTCGCTGTTGCCCAGGAGCTTCCAGCTCCTCTTCCCGGAAGACTGATCTCAGCCAGGCGTCTTCGTCTGCGACGTCGTCCAGATGCGAAGGCCCGTCCTTAGCGGGGCGAGGAGGAATCATTAGTTAGTTCGGGGTGAACCACGAGAGGAAAACAAAAGAACTGAGACAGGTCCGGCGTTTCGCGTGCGGTTGCTGTCTATCTAATACCATAGACTTCATTGTGAACTCCGCCCGATTTCACGGTGGAATTCCCCACGAACAGCCTTGACGAGAACTACAAAATACTGTTTATGGCCATCTAAACGACGGCCCAATTCTTTCACATATATCAAGCTCCCGCCTCCGGAAGATTGACACGTGATTGCTGGGATTGGAGACAGATTCACAACGACCCTGCCAGACTCGCCTGTTTATCACTCGAAGTGAGTTCAACGAAGGGACTACTTGAGCCAAGAAGAGCCAATGCTACTACTGCTGGTTGTGATCACTACCCTGGGACAGAGGCAAGGGACCAAATGCACTTGTACAATCCCTCGCAATCACTGGGCATCTATCGTCAGTCGATTGGTATTCGGCTTTCCAGCTGAAAGTCAAGGCCAGTCGTATATGGCCAGTGAAGGTTTGACTACTAACCTTCTGACACAGAAAAACCCTCAGTACGTACCGGGAGAATATTTTACCAATGGGAACCAGTCGAGTGGTCAAGAGGTGAATCGACGGAGCAAAACTCGGTGAAACAGGTGGATCGGTCCAGCTGTACCGCACACCAATGCCAAACGATGTTACGCTCCGCAGCTTATGATAAGCTACAATATATTTCATAAGATCCATCTCACAAGCTCTCTTCGGCCTTGTGATCCACGCAGGAGTAAGAAACAACAAACGACCCCCTCACTGAGGGGCCCTCAGGCCAACACCACGAAAAGCAGAAGCGAAATGGAACGGGAGACACCTCAAGGGGGGCGGACAGCAGTCATAGTTATGGAAATGCCTAGGCTATCTCACCATAGTATAGCAATAAGTTAGCCATAAGAATTTCACGTAAGGTTCTACGACGCTCCCCAGGCCGAGCTCCTACGGACAACGAGGCCCTTGTAGTATTGCTCACATCTTGATGCATGACATTCATAATGATTGTCACAGTGCAATGGTCACACAGTGAATGACTCTTTGCGTGTCCTCCGCTCTCGTCCGTTGGGGTGAACAGTGAAAATCGAAAAACATCGATCTCTGATTTCCGATATGTTAGCCTTTGGTTGTGATTGTAGGGTAGCTCCTCTGAAAATTGCTGCTCGATCGGATTCTTGCATACCTATACTGCAAGGGCCCTAGATGATGCTTCCACGTTTTGTAAGGATTATCTACAGCCCTATCGGAGCTAGCTCCGTGCTCATACTTACAAACCATGGCGGTGTCGGTACCTGACACCAAATCTTGAACCCCTTACGTGGGGGAAGGTGTTAGTTGCCTCATAAATTCGATTTGGGAGCTACTTGAGCTCACGTCGATCATCGACGGTCGATGCGACGTTAACTGCTGAAATTGTTATGGTTGTATTCCATACAACAATGGCTGAATGGTCTCAAACAGGTGGAATCTTTCTCCAGTTTACGCCAGAATGTTGGATTTGGACAAGGAAATCCCGAAAAGGCATCCGACTCCCTGTGCCACGTTCCAAGACTAGCGCTGAGGAATGACGACTACGAACGCTTGCACAGAGTGTTTTTTTGGCGCGTTCAACGTATTGTAGAGCGTTGACTTACCTTCGTTAACTTGGCGGATTTTGAGCCTAGACGCGTGACCACACTGCCAGAAAGCGCTTCTAGTACAACTATGCCACAGCTTCATGCTGCGCACAGTCTATTATCGGCCCTGGACTCTGTGCATCACAACTCTGAACAGCCAAAATAAGTTGAACAGGGTAGAGGACACGGGCTTTCCCGAGAACCATAGTCCGTGACCAAAGCGAAAGTAGCAAGAAAGCTGTATAACGGAGAACCAATTACGACACCCTCGTGCAGTGAGTCACTGCCAGTGACGAGAATCCATCAATCGTCAGCTCTCCGATATTCAACCTCCTGCTCGATGAACACTGAAGTTGAGAGAAAAAAAAGAATGATGGCTTTGTCAACGGGGGAAACGATCAATCTGGCCACATTGTGGCCGCCACAATGGCATGCGAATTACCGTAGCGTTGACTTCAGCGTTGTTGAAGTATCCCCAATATCAATACGTGGAGGCCTTGATGTCAGGGAGGGACTTGTTGTTAGGTATGAAATAGACCAGGTTGCTTTTCGGATCGTACACATACTCTGCCGGGATTTTGACGAGGGCTGACGAAACCTTGACGTAGGGGTTATCGAACTCGAAGACCTCACCCGAACTTCCCTTCTTCAATGCGTATTTGCTGTCGTATGAGTAGTACCAAAAAGTGTTCCTCTTAGAATCGAAGTGGCTGGTATATCCGTACTGGGTGGTTTGAGTTAGCACCGAGGATGAAAGCGTGGTTGTTCGGACCAGGGACCGCTTGATACGTCCCATCCGGCTGCCTTTCCTCCGACGAAGAGAGACGTCGCTGCCTTTGTTCGCGGTGGATGGGATTAGAACAACTTGCCGCTTTAACCCCAGGGGGCAGTTTGCATCCCTTGGTGAGAGTATAGGTATACTTCTCATTCTTAGCTACCACCCTGACCACATCAGGCTTATCAGATGACACCTTGAGGTCGAAGCGGACGTCATAGTAAGGATACAATTCAGGCCCCTCAGTGTGACCATATCGTGTCATAATGATCTTATCATCTTCCAACGTCACATTGTCATATCCCATGGCGAAAAAGTGTCGGTCAAAGTGGTTATAGACAAAATAAGCGCTCGACGGGGAGTGGTAGTCGAAGAACATACACGAGGCGTAGATCCTTTCCTTCACTGGAAAAGCGCAGTACTTTCCAGGCTGAAGGGATCGACCACCAATAGCGACCACAACAATAGAGAGTATCCCACATAAGACAGATGACAGCATGTTCTGAGAACGAGTCGGAACGACTGAGAAAATTGACTGTTGAGAGCACTTGTGACAAGTGGCGGAAGACCAGTGACTTGTCTTCCGCAAATACATCCTGTCTTCAAACTGACCTCGAAGTCAGTGGCAGTTCGAGGCACTCAGACACCCTCATGGACACTCAGCTTTCGAGCTCCATCTCGACGAAATGTAGCTGTGAGATGTAGCTGTTCTCGCTAGCAGGTTAGTACGTGCCCATTGGCTAGCGGCTTGCGCCGTGCCTCTCAATGTTTTCACGTGGTCACTGGAGGGCGTCATGGCCAGTGGCAAGACCCACGTGTTGCTTCCACGTCTTCCCTGCAATTTCTTCAATCCTAACACTTAACTCAGTCCTCGTGCGGAATGAGTAGACCGTCTTACGGTTTGCCGCTTCAGTAGCCCATGGGACGGCGCCACGGTGACGCAAACGGGGCTTGGCACTAGCAAGTAGAGGGTCACTGCTCCCGATTTCCCTTCTCACACACTCTTCGCTTCAATATGAAACCCCTTTTAGTAGACCTGGGGTCTATCCTACGCATCGTACTCTCCCAGGAAGGATTCCTTCACTTCAAGCGAGTCTTAATCTCGCGGAGGCACCTCGGCGAGATGGTGACGATCGCTGGCTGATGCACGTGGACAGCGCTCTCGGCTTAAGGCCGTCGGTCGGCAGCTGCGGATTCACGTTACTGCTCTCTCATCGTGTAACTTCTCTTTCGATAACACTACTCTCAGCGATGAACTTTTTCTAGTCCTTGCTCATCGCTTCTCAAGTTATGGTGACAACGACAGGCCTGATCAGTGATAGATTCATTCGCGCAGGGGAGGACTTCTGTATGATCTACGCTTCTGTAACGCAGAGTTTCATTCCGGTAATAGCTAGCGTGTGGTGAGATAGGGTTTCCGCGCGTTTAGGTGTTTGACTGCCAATCGATGACTGCCATGACGTTGCCTCACTCAAAAATTGGAAGCATAATAATTTGTCACACCATCACGATATTATCTTGTCAAGGATCTCATAATCTCTTGGGTACCCGCAATACCCAAAGAAGCAATTTTTGAGGAATCCATTTCGAAAGTTGCTGGTCTGGAACTGCCATACTCGACTTCGAGACAGCAAGCTTTTGTAATTACTGCCATAAGTTGGTAATACGGTGACCCTACTACGGTCCGTCATGAAGGACGGAATATCGCGAAGACTTTATGTACGGACTGGTCCTACGTTCGTTAGTTCTCCTATTACGACTCTCTCGCCCGATTGGCGAACACAAGAGGCTGATGATAGCCGATCTATGAAGCGGAGCGACTACGAGAAGAGCTAACACGCTAAGATCGATCAACTTTATGTTTGCGCATATACATTAGCGCGCCGAACCTGAACGGCTCTACTAACAACTTCAACAGTCAGCAAGGAAGCTGACAGAGGCTGACAAAGGCCCGTATCGATGAAGTGGCCCCTTAGGGCATACTCGACCCGAGTAGGTCAAACATTTGTTGCCAGAACATAGCAAAGAGCGCGTCTGTCCCACGGGTAGAGATCCTCCTCCGGTGGACAGGTGACGTTCGATGGGCAGGTGAGGTTTGGTGGGTTGAGGTCTGGCGCACGGTAACCCGCTGGCAGGGAAATACCGCGAAGTCCGTATCTCTTTGACAATCCAATCTTATCGACGACGCGAAGCTCCGAGAAGAAGGTGTAATTGGCTACCGATCCATTCCCTTTCGGGTCTCCATGCAAGTCAAATATGACACCGGAGTACCCGATTCCCATCACAAAGACTTGCCCGTCGTGATATTGGCCGAGGAGTGGTATTTGAATGGAAAAGTTGCGGATCGAATATCACCCGCCGGTCGGAACAAAGGACCGGTCCGGTCCTATGTCGGTGCTCAGTGAGCACTGCTCACTAACGCGGTGATAACTACGCAAGATTGCTCGGCCGTTTTCAACGAACGCATGATAAACGATAAATTGTAAAGTCCCACAGTGGCCACTCACTTGAAGAGCTATCCTGTCGGGATCGATACCAGCGCGAGTGGCGTTGGCGATAATCTCTTCGGCATACTGATCGGTATTGAACATAGGCGTATCAGCAGGACTCATCGGGCCGAGAGAGACGAAATTGATACCGGCGACTTTCCCCAATCCACTCTTGCTCACAATATCCCAATCCGATCGTTCAAATGAGCCCATGATACTAAAGCCAGTGACCCTGACACGAAGACAGAACTGGTCTTAGTAATGTCGATCAGGAGAGAAAGTCATTTCTAACAACAGGCTGCGGGATGTATTGGATAATTACCAAAGTGCAGAATCCATTTTCAGATCGTTCACAGCCTCCAAGACTTGCTTGCGAGGCTCGACTGGGAACTTGGGCAAATAACTCACACGAAACCCATCGACGGGGTAATCCTTAGTGAAATCGGCAACACTCTCGGCGAAGACTGTCTTGTTGAAGTTCCCGTCGGAATAGACTTCCAAGGCGGCCAGTATCTTCCCACCTTCAGATTTCACCCTCTTCTTCAAAGTTGCGAAGGCAGACTTATTCCAGGGCGGGTGGGACGGAATGTCTAACTCGATTTGACTTTGCATAACTGAGTATCCGCCCAGCACGAATCGCTTCTTCACCCCGAGCTCGAAGAGCTGGTCGAAGTAATAGTCCCAGGTGTAGTTCGCCTTCTTGGGGCATAATTGGTACAACTCGGGTGTTCCTTGACAACCCATGGCCAAGCAATGACTTTATAGAACTCCAGATGACTACCAATGCCCCCGGCTCGGGGGCCCGAGCTGTTCCAAATCTTTGCGAACTCAGCAGGAGGCATCGAAAAGAGTCTGAGCCAGAAACAGCCTTTGAAGATGCTGACTCCGAGCTCTGAGTAACCCGAGAACTAGTCGATGATTCGTAGAATTATGAGCCCCTGTAGCTCTCGTCCGCCCAAAGCGTACAGGTACAGGAAGCGAACGGTAGCCCACATGTATGCACGAAGAGGAAAGAACTGCACAATTCGGCTCGATTTGAGAGGCGGATATCGGAAGCTGATTCGAACAATCAGAAACGACCACCACTCAAGGTAATGACCGCTACCGCTGCTCGCACCATTCACACGAAGCGACGGCCTCACAGGGATTGAGTGAGACGATTCTTGAGGCAAGCTATAGCGTGATACGTAGTACGTATCGATCGTCGTTACGACAACGTCTTATGCCTGGTCGTCCCATCTCCAGCTTGGTCACTTCTGTTGTCGCTCCATCCCCGATACCCCAAGTAACTACTCAACCGGGTTGAGTCAACCCGAGGCAACCTAATGTTGTGTGAACTTCTCTGAGTGTTATAGTCAGAACTACTCTGTACCAGTCATCACGATCTCTGTACCAACCGGCCTGAGTGTAGCGCACAAATTTTGCCACACAGCTGTCCCTCCGTAAGGGAATGTTGGGCAACTCCCCATTTATCTAGGTAGTTTCTTGCCTCCAAGGAAGAGAGGAGCATAGGGGCGTTCTCGCCTTAATTGCTTATGCAAACTCTGTTTGACAAGGCCCTTACCACAAGGGCGCTGCTCCGTACAGTCACCTGGTCTGTCGCGGTGTATGTGCGCGGGTGAGCGTGCTAAAGAGGATTACTCACTCCCCACAAACGTTGCGTGCGAGCCAGATTTGCGCTTCCGCTTCCGTGCTGGTTATCGCAACTAGTTCCTAAGGGTCCCTTCGGAATTAGTTGCCCCGAGGAGCCGCAGCCTCATTTTCGAGAAAGATATAGAAGGGATTCGTACAGCGGAATGAAAGCGTGATAAATGGTGACGAATACCTCCATTGCTGCATCGATGTAACATTAGTTCTACGGTTCAACCGCGAGCCTCCCACCGCGGTGAGAGCAACCGCGGTTGATCTCTCTGCGCGCTGTCCCTATTCATCCCAGAAGTCGCGTGCTTGCTCCAGTAGTCACCAGAATGAAAACGATATCAGGTTTTTCTCATTGTTTGAGACCCGTCTCCCATAGTGAATCGCGTTAGGGTGCGAGTGATCGTTATACCATGACTATGAGGTTTCCCGATCGGTGGCATCGCCATTCTCCTCGCTGTCCGTAATGGGTCTCATGCCGAGTCTCTCAGAGATAAGTTCGAAGACTTCAAGATGCGGTGAGTATCCCCACCTCCATAAATCGTACAAGTCTGCGAAGCG
>JABANP010000523.1:0-36246 GCA_013115135.1 Perkinsus olseni
TGCGCAGGAGCCAAGCCATGAGAACCCCCACCGAAGGAAGAACAGGGTTCCCTCACCTCCTCACAGACGTCCGAATCGACACGACGACTGCTCTGCTCGCTCAGTGTCCGACAACCGACTCCGACGAACACTCGCAGCCTGTCGATACCTGCAGCCCAAGGAAAGCATATAGGTCAGCAGGACTATCCGAGGGGTGGATCCGCGACTGCGAGCAAGCCTGGGGCTTCATGGTACAACATTTGACTGGGGCATTATCGGACAACCTCCGCCGTTACCTGCGACTGGGTAGGTAATCTTAACCGTCACACTTCCATTGCTGTTGATAACCTCATCCTCCATCCAAACCTCTCCTATGCGTGCTCTCACCTAGTCACGAACAAAGAGTCTGGAAAAGACGAGACCACCAGCTTACTTTTAACACGGCTCTCGAAGGGTATGCTCCCAGCTATGTACTCCTCAGGGTCAGTGACCACATTGCCGGCCGAGTCCCGGAGAGTGACAAGCGCCTCGTACGGACCTCCTCCCGCAATCTGAACTCCCAAAGGCAGCTATGCGGGGACGCCTCTACCCATGCCCACCAAGCTGCCTCGGTAAGTGAAGCAATAGGGGCACTCTACGGTAGTGTGGTGTCCTCGAGGCATCGACGGACGCACTGTGATCGAGTGGGGGCCTGGGAGAACTACACTGGCCCGAGCGACCATGTCGACAGAGCTCACCCGAGACCAGCTCCTGTCGACAGATACAGGTAGCGCTCGAGCCAGCAGCGGCGGCCACCTGCCGCCCTTCCTCGACCACGCAAGGTTGAGGTCCGTAGCACTGGTCTCCAACAGGCACGCCGCCCATCACAACGCCAGCCGGCAGACCATCGACGTCCACACTGAGGTCCTTGGAAACCCCAGCTACGGCGGGGATGATGCTGCAGAAGAACTGCCCAGCACTCGAATAGGAGCATCTTTCATCGGCAACCCCCACCGGAGTCCCAACTCTGATAGTTACGAGCTGGCCTGTGTTCGTGGAGATGACGTTACCAAAACGATCGCGGAGCAACAGCGTCATAGTAATGTTCGTTTCATTGGCCAAGATAGGATTCGCCCTCAGGTAGTGGAGGTCGGTGTAGCGAATGATGCTCACCGGGCCATACGCCTTACTCTCAGCCATGCCCCAAGCGTACCAGCGATGTCTCTCGCGCTGCTCAAAAGTCTCCAGCGGCCCTGATCTACCAACGTCAGGACTCGACAGAGGTCCTCGGATACGTGTCCCGTTAATCGATATAGACCAGTTGCTCGGGCCAGCCCTGAAGGCGGTGAAGGCCAGGCGGACTCGGCCCAAGGGCTCATCAATGGACTCAACTTCCGGCTCAACCGACACCGGGAAGGTGTTAGACAGATAGAGGAAGTCGTCCAGGAACTCGAAGCCGCCGCATCGGGTGCGCCAGTCATTCACCGTAAGGTCGCTGCAGGACTGTCCCCACCAGGCGGTGGGGTTGGCAGCTCCAGGTGCTCATCCAAGCGATCATAGGGTGAGAGCCATGTGAGTCGGGCTTCGAGATCCCGCCTGGGGTCGAAGCCCTGAGCAGTTGTGGGATTGCCGAGGGCGTCACGCAGAAGTAGGTCGACATACGACCGCCTGCCGACTTCGTACTGGGCTGTCGCCGTCCCGTTGGCGACGACTTGGAAGGCCGTCACTGGCCCCCTCTGGATATCAATAGAAAAGGGCGAGCCCTCCACATGAAGGCTGTTAACAGTCACACTCAGGTTGTGCGCCCCACAGCCTTCTAGCACAGCATGAATCACATACACCCCGTGGTCCCTGCGGCACTCGTCATAGGCTCTCCCATCACACCAAGAGGAGAGCTGCGACAGGGACTGTCGGCGTCTACTGGAGTCAGAGAAGCCAAGACCACCGTATCCGGGTAGAAGGCGTCGCAATCGTTACCAGCCACATCACGGGTTTTGCACGTACAGCGTAGTCTGGCTTGAGGCGACAGGCTTCGTCAGATCCGAGACGCCAGCAAGCACGACACTCGTGGGGCCGAAGGGTCCACCAGGCCGCACAACTACAGGGGAACGGCGCTCCTTGGACGAAAGCTCCACGCCAAAGATACCTGCTCTCGTAGTAGGGGACGCGTCTGGCGGGCCAGACTGAGCCTCACCTGCTGCTCACCACGTCCTTGGCTTGCCAATAGCTGCTGCTCCATAGGAGCCTGATGGACGCCGCATCGATGCGCTCTCGGAAGTCGACTCGGATGGTGTAGAGCTGGCCAGCTTTTAAGAGGATGTTGTTCCGCCAACCCTCACGACGGAACACATCAACTCTTCCCCACGAGAGCGGTGTCTGTCAAAGTGAAGTAAAGCGGTGATCGGGAGGGTCGAAAATCTCACAGCCGTCTCGAGTTCGTCAGCTTGGTCACCGTCCTCAGACCAGCGCTCCACAATCAACACACCATCAACCCAGATGCGACAGTTGTCATTGGTATCAGCAATCTCGCAGTAGAAAGTGTAAGTATCGTTATACGGAGGCTGGACGAAACCCGTCCACCTGATTAGAAGAGCCCCTAAGGCATGCCCCGCTCCATGGAGCTCACCTGGCTGACACAAAGTCCGTGGACCACCTCGCGACAGGGCCGGAGACCCAGTCGAAGTCCAGGACAGGGTCGATCCTCGACTCTACCGGTGCTCCCAGGTACACCGAGTTGTCCCAGTACTGGCCGAGCAGACCGTACTGCCACACAGCGCGAAGGATGAGGGAGTAATTCCCGGCGTGATAACCTGATAGGGCTTCCAGCGTACACCGATATCAACCACTCACCAGTGACACTGAGGTCGTATTGGCCAGTGCCCAAGTCGGTGCCTCGTACTGGACGCCGCCATAGGGGGCGTCTCCTCGGTATTGTGGAGAGGGTAGCTCCACCTAGAGAGGGCTCAAGTGAGCGCGTTCAGAGTCGCGGACTCCGCACCTCGGGTTGGCCTCGGAGACGGGCGTGCACAGCGACTTGGCCGTATCCAACTCACACACCGGCTCGAGGTAGGTCACAAACATTCGGCCTGGCATGATCGGTCCATAGCGAAGCTGATATGGGAGTCGTTCTGACCCGACAGACAGTTGAAGTCCTGGCTGACCAGACAGTCTCCACCGAGGTACTCCGGCATCCCCGTGACAGGATGGACGGCCTGAGCTCAGTAAAAGCCCCAGGTTTCGACAACGACGATCGTGAAGGAAGCGAAGTGCATGGCCCCGTTCACCTGTATGCGGAGATCTGAATAGGTGACTCCCGCCGTGAGGTCCAGTGGGAAGGTGTATGGGCCTCCTGTTAGGTAGCTACGATCCACCGCAGCCTCCAATTGAGAGGTGTAGGTCGACTGGAGATGCTTCGACGTCCCTACGCTATTTGCGGCGTAGATGCGGAAGCCGTAGGTGAAGTCTGGCCTGACAGCAGAGGTACGATCGCGCCGCCAGACACCTCAGGGGCCACCAGGGAAAGAGTTTCCTGTGAGTGAGGAAACCAGTTGTGTGGATTGAGAAGAAGAATGACTGTTGTAGCGAGGTGGGCATGTTCCGCGGTTCAACGATGGAGCCTAGGTCTCGTGAAGGCCATCCGACCCTCACCTCAATTCCGTGACTAAATACTCGCGTACGGTAGGGTAGCCCGTGCCGTCGTAAATCAGGTCGTAGTTACCGGTGCCACCCTCATCGACATACCTAGCAAACTGTGACTCTTCCTACGCCCGACCATAGCGGCTCTACAGCTTGTATGTATGTATCGGGCTGCCTCCGTTGTCCGGCTCCTCCCAACCCAACAACACAGCGTCCGTACCCATGCGGGTTCGATTCACCTCGATGGTCCCCCACTGAGGCACCGAGGCTGCTATGAAGCTCACTTCGAAGCTGTTCGTGCTGTATCTACTCGTCAAGCTAAAATAGCTGTGTTCTCCTCAGCGGGCCTACAGGGGCGTAAGTCCATCATCGTCCAGCCCTACAGCCCGGGACTTCATTCGGCAAAGGGCGTTGGTCGGCAGGCTTCCCACGGTGAACTCGACATTCGACTCACCAGTATACCTGAACCAACTCTACTCCAAAAAGTTCATTGTGCAGTATAGATATCGTCGGTATTAGAAGAAGGTACATTTGCCGTTTTAGACATGATATTAAAATCAGATTACATAGAGGTGTTCAAAGCATCTGCTTCTCCTGAGTCCCGGGAGCGCTCCCAGAACTAAATTTAACGATGCGTGAAAGGAAGGTCTAGGTAGCGCTCATAAAGCTCAGCAGAGGCAGCCTATTGAACGCCCAGAACGTTATACGCTATCTTGCCACTGGCTAGTTGCCAGTACGACGCATGCGCTTCGGTTTGCTAGCCAGGATCAATGCCGAATGCCAAGATAAACGTCATGTTCCCACATATATAACCTATACCTCACATGTGCTATCGGTAAGTCAACGGAACCATATGGGCACAGAGGCCTCGAGGGCATTCCCAAGCGGAGTGGCGTGCAGTAGCCTAACCTACACCGGTTGGAAGAGTTCTCCGCCTCCACAGTCGTTAGAGAGCACTTCAATTTGAACGGCATGATCTGGCAGTGGTGGCGTCATGAACGTTATCTTACCTGACCGCGGTAGAGTTAACCGCCGGATAACCAGCCAGGAAGTACCAAATCGTTACGCGACAGTGAGAGATCGTTCCGGCGGGATTATATTCAAGTAGGGGTATGCATCAAAAGACGAAGACTCAGAATCTACGCTCGCTTCTGGAGACCTAGATGTGATTCCCATCGACCTCGAGCGGTGGTAAGTCCATCGGGCCGGGGTTCTTCATCATCGCTCCAGTCACATCGGCACGACTACAGCGTCCGAATACCCAGCCCAGAAAACTAGTGAACCTTCATCGCTACTAACCAAGGCCGTAATACTCAAGAGGTGCACCGTGGCCTCTCCCAAAGAAGCACAGCGTGGATAGTCGTGAGAAGGCCCCTCTCACCGGGAGAGGACACCACGAGTCTAGGTGGCTCTGGGGCTGCCGGCGTTATCGCGCTCATCACAGTAGGTATACCAACAATGGGGAGGAGATACCTCCTCATGTCGAGTCGTGATACAGTTAAGGAACAACAGAGAAAAGAGGTACTGGTGATCGTAAGGCTTCATTCAACTAATCGATACCACCAAGACTCCTGTACGGAGGAATCTTTGTGACCTGAGTGGACTGAGAGTGTCCATGCCCAGTCAGCGCAGGCTGTGGTAGCTTCTCTTGGCAAGCCGATCAATGAAGAGAAATTATCTCGTTCACTTCGCTCCGCTCAACCGCGACGATTCACACAGCAACAAAACACCTCTAGCACACGAGAGAAGTTGGTGCACATCGCAATATGACAGCCGAGCGGGGTCATCCTTGGCCATGCTCCTCAGCAGTGGCCCGAAGAGTTGAAACAGGTAACGGAGATCTCATTCTCGCCCTCCGCGGAAGCATCTTCAAGGTTTTGAGCCTGCGGAGGGCCCTCGGTGGATCTCCTTCCGAACTCTCTGAGCAGCTCTCCCTCGCTCACACGACCACCAGTCTCGTAAATACGTCGCTGAAAAGACAGGCTCGCCAGAAAAAAAGAACTGCGCTCATCGTCACCTCCCACGACCATGGGCTGGGCAACTCGTTTGGCTCTCCCACATGAAAAATCTTGAGCTCGTCAGTAGCGTAGAGATACACTTCCCTCAGGAACCGCATGAACCTCATGAACGTAAACGAAGAGCAACCCATCCAGCCTGGATGATCCAGGTCAACCCGTTGAGGGGCATCTGCTGCGACACGACTGTCCGTCCGTTTATCACCATAGTTCTACTCAACCGAATGTGGACCCGAGATCCCACGGACCACGCTGGCCTACGACCGACCGTACGAAGAACCATCGCCAACGGGGCTCCTGATGGCCCTTTGAACTGTTTCGAGGGATTTTGGTAAGTCAAACGGCCTGAGCGTGCGCATCGCTCCGCTAGCATGGTGAATTTAAGAGTTACTAGTAATGGGAATGATGCCAGGGCCAATGCCTTACCCTAATCCGTGGTTCATATACCTTATATGAGCCAGCTCGTGGAATAGTACTGCCATGAGCGTAGAGTCGGAGAGCAGGGGGCTCTCCCAGTTCTGGATGGACCATCGACCGAATGCGAACTCTTATGTGATTCAAGTATCTGCAAGCGCGACTTGACCATTAGGGAGAGAAGTCCATGTGGTAAATTAGGTCTACGGGCTTCTCTGCTCTGTGCAACTCGAGTCACTGAACGGTGCGGTGAAGACGAACAGCGATGCTTCTCACTTGGGCCCCTCGTCCTTCTCGACAACAACTCTGTTATTACTAGCTGCATCGCTTCGCCTTCTGCGGCCGGTATTCTGAAGGACCGCTGCGTGACTTGATCCGTCAACGCCACCCGGCGTCGGGCAGACCACACTTTGCTTCTTTCCTCGATCTCCGGCTGCTGCTGCTGCTTGGCCTTCCGAGATACTTCCCGGATTGTAACTCCGGCCTTCCTCGCATCCGGCGGTTGTTCCGACAGATAAGAGTACCTTGATTCATGATCGAGCCAGATACGTCTCCCGGACCCATCGCTACGCGATCGCCTATCATTAGACTTCTCGATAAGTCGCAATTTCGTTCTCACGCGTTCGTTCGAGTAAGAAGGAGAAAGAATTAGAGAATCAGCCGGAAGTTTTGCTTGGACATGTGCCAAGCTCGGTCTAGTCGGCGTCGCTCTCTCCGATCACAGCGAACATCCGCTGTGCCACTAGAGCGCTCCGCCGTTGGGTAGAACCATGCCCTCGAAAGACCTACCGTAAATTGAAGTGCTTGGCGATTGGCATGGCGACATCCGTATTGAGCTGATGAAGTTTGAGGACCACTCTGTGCCTGCATCACAGAAGCCTGATGAACGTGGTGTCTGGGTTCGACAACAATAATACTGACCTGTTCTCCAAGGGAACCTTCCGACCGTCCGCAGTCTTCGTGAACGCAAACGTGAAATACCGGTGCGATACAGCGGCCGCCATTGACACAGCCATCTGAGGCGAGAGGCTTGCCGCAACCTCCTGGCTGGCACGAAAATGCTAGTGGATGGTATGAAGCTAAGAAGAGGCACGTCCCACCTCTTCATCCGCCTCTCGTTTCCGCTTCTCGATGGCCGCAGGGGAGATGCGCGCCGCAACAGGTATGGGTGGCAATGAGAACGTCCTCCTTTCCCTAGCTGGGGATATTTCGAGAGGTTCAAGAGTGTGCTTCCAAGACCCTATGTCACGTCCGGGAGCGCGCCGTGCTGCCTGCGCGTCGTGGAGGGTAAACTGAGAGCCTTGAACCAGGACACAAAACAGTAGCGGACATGCACCGATGGATATGTCCCTTAGCAGGTACTCCTTACCTTTCGGGAGGGCGACCGACGACGGACGAGTCCTTCTTCCACGTCACAATGGACGCTCCCAGCAATATTAAGTTTCTTCGGAAACCTCGGCACAGGAGGCTTAGCAGTGAAGCACGTGTGTTCAGAAGCATCATCATCAGCACCCCATCGGGGGTTAGCTGCGCTCCCTCGAGCTTCGGGTGGCAACTCTGGGCGTCTTGGTGGTAGTGGGGATAACTCCAGCGGTTCACACAGCGGCGCTGTCCTTCGCCGCCGTCTGACGACTGGTTGGGATCTCGACCGCTTCCGAGGCACACTTGGCGTCGTATCAACCACGGGAGCTTCAGCCTAGAGCACTCCAAGCGAGACACATTGGTGCACCGACGAGAGGCAACCGTAAACCCGTCACTTTCTGCGTCTTTGCGTAGTCGCCGAAGGTTGTGGTGGGAGTTGCCGTGACTCGGAGTGGAGGTAGCTGAGAGGGAGTCGCATAGCAGTGGCCTCGATGCAGGTTCCGTTACTCACCAAAACCACAGGTTTCTGTGGAACCTTTCGCTGCTGTAGTGTCACGGTCTTTGCAGCTACGAATAGATCCGGGACAACAACAGGCATCAACGCACCATCGATGCACAAAAAGCAAACTTCGCAGTGTGCCCAGTCCCAAACGCAAAATGATACTGAACAACTGAGGGGCCCGTGGGTCGGACCAATTTTAGATCCGA
Source organism: Perkinsus olseni (assembly GCA_013115135.1). NCBI lineage: Eukaryota > Perkinsozoa > Perkinsida > Perkinsidae > Perkinsus > Perkinsus olseni. Next base: position 8,094 of record JABANP010000523.1, read on the forward strand.
GAACAGTGTCCTCACGGCATGAACCTCAACTACTCACTCTGTACGCTTACTCTGCACGTGTGGTGGAGACCGTGTGAAACTCAGTTCATCGGCTAGTGGCAGCTTCGTATCCATCCTACAGACGAGCTGGTGATGGTGACAAAAATCCGCAGTATTCCACCAGCTACCCGTAGCCGACTGCGCAGATAGCCAAAGAAAGGGCTGATGCTGCGACCATCGTAGTGATGAACATGCCGCCCGAACGTACCCCATTTCAACCCTGGAGAAGACGCAGCGTCTCAGGCACTCTTTTGAAGGTAGCCGGTTACTAGAGGATTGCCGCCCCCACTCCACGGACTTTGCACCAACCAACTTCCCCTCGCACAATAGTATCTACAATAAATAACCACCTGGTGCACGGCAAGCGCAGACTGTTGCTTTCGATCCATTCGATGACTTCGAAGTCATCGAATGAATGAAATCCAGAATATGGATGGAAGTCATTGACTTTCGAAGGAAACCGGATCGTCTATGTACTGAACTCCCTCAAAATCTCAAGTTGGAAGCAACCAACTCCGGAGCAGAAGTGGGATGGAATTCCGGGAAGCGTCAAATATATGTAGATCCCTGGGGATTGCGGGGATGGTCCAGATAGACGGAGCGCATGCGTAGGCACTCTTCAAGCCTCGGGGAGCTCGCGAGGCAGAGGAGAGCAGACTCTACCCTAACAGAGTCTGCGTAGGGTCCTTGTAACGAGTCCTTGTCATAGTCACTCGGTATTGATAGGTGCCACGCTCTGTGTAGTAAATAATGACTCACCTGTCGCAGAACGGGCCGGAGCAGACCCCCGCGACTCATGCCGATCATGTAAAGATTGAATGTTGTAGTTGCTTAGCGGAATGCGTACATACTCGAGTGTCGGCAGCGGTCGAGAGCAGGAAGAATGGACTAACTAAGACATAGTTGACGATTATCGGCCTCAAGCCTGGGAGTGTAGCTATTGTCGGGAGTTGAGTCTCTGAGAGACTCGGGCTTGCACCCTACTAGGGTGACCCTAGCTGCGCCATCCTTTCGAGGTTAGGTGCTGCTAATGACTCCTTCACGTTTGCGCAGCACACATCTGACATGAGCCTCGATGGCTTTCGACTAGATCAATTCGGTCACTCGGCTCCCTCGCGCACAGTTGAGAAGATCTCTCGATATGCGTATCTCCAGCGGAGTTCTCAAAGTGAAAGCTCGCCATCAATTCTGTCGCTGCTGAACATGTCCTCGTCACTCGCGCGGGCGAAATGGGACGTCGTGCCGATCTCGATACAGCGACCAGAAGATGATTGAATTGACTCAGTGATAGCCGAGGGCGGAGGGTTTCCAATGTGGTACGCTCTATCTGAAAGGAGGATCTCACCGACGCGCACCGCAAAGAAGCGAAAGATTCCCGAACTGAACCTCCGCCTCACCGAACGAGCTCCGCCTCTAGAGTGTGAATCCCAGTAGGCCGACAAACTCCTTCCACTAAGATCGGGAAGTCACCCCGAGCGCAGAGAATCTTGAATTCATCAGCCGACTGCATACGGAGCGCTGCCGAAGGGTACTAGGACACTATTTGACACGTCTCATACTCGGGGATTCGTAACCCATGTACTGGAAAGGGGAAAACCCGAGGAAATTCGATCATACTTACTTATTTTTCCCAGACGCAGCGACGTCCTCAGATGCCTGCGCGAGATCGGCGTGACTGAGCAGCAAGACACGTAACTGAAAGTACCACCTCTTGCGATGACCGTGTCGAGGAACGTATCTTATGCGACGCGGTTATTAAAGTTTCCAGCTCCTGGGCAGAACAGAGAGAGAAAGACGAGACACTGATCGACGGCATCTCAGCCTCCGATCAGTCCTCCTTTTTCCAACCCGTGAGAGTGAGCCGCTGGCAGAGGTTCGAAGAACGAGATATCTTTCAACCGGCTGCGACTTACTCGGTGCTCGTCGCTGGACACTGAGACTGATAAAGTCGTCGAATGAGCCTGAGTGGCTCCTCGTCGTTGACGGCATCGCCGATCCCTCGTACTTCGGCGACCCACCTCCCGTGGACCTGCGAAATCGACATCATCAACATACATCATCAAAGCCGATCAGAGAGCAAATTTCGCGGGCTACAACTGAAGAAAGATAGCTGTCAATGAACAGCAACTGATTGCGAGCGGAGTCGAGGTGATACGACTAGTCTCTATACTGGTCGAAAAGTCCCGCCAGCACTGCTTCCAACCGCCTCCTCTTCCTCTCTCCTTCTTATAAGTTTCACCCGCTTGGCCCTGTACAAGCTATACGTGCAGCCGCCTCTGACGTCATCACACGCCGTACACGTACCTTGATGGAGTGCTGATAGCATTCAGCTGACTAGCGACGAAGCGGTATCTCTCCAACCACGACGGGCAATAGATTCTCGAAACCTAGCAGATGCTTTAACTTCAATAAAATTTCTGTATTTTTGGCTCTACGAAAATGCTCGGAAAAGAGACTACCAACTCACGCACTTTCTCGCGTCGAGAAGAAGACAGCCTTCTGTGATCGTTGCCTTACGATTGACGCACGTGAGGCCATCGATAGCAATACTTGCTGCCAACAGCGCAGTGCGTTACACCATCTCTGTGTCACCACACCGATAAAAATCGCCCTTCTTTGTTAATAGACTCTGGCGCTGTTCGAACGTGCCCTTCGCCCATTCTACGATTATACCGTACGGGTTACCCTCCGGGTATCCCAACACGGACTCGTGTGGATGCTCACCTCCTAAGAAATCCGGCAACTGACTCCGGGTCAACGACATTATGGAGTGTCGGCTTATAGTTCGATCCAAGAACGACGATCTTCGACCTGAGGTTGCGGGAAGATGGTACTACTAGCAGTAACCGACGTCGATTCTCAGTCGGCTACCTCGTTATCGGGTCCACCATGGGGCTGACGACCTTCCATATCGCTGTAAAGATGAACGGTGCGTTCACCACGAACCTGAGCAGCAACGCCTGAGCCGCTTCGCTCCGCCTGCAACATGCCTACATCGTTCCAAGTACTTCTGGATAATTGTCATTGGCCACCTTGGCGAGTTTCTGAGGAATATAAACTTGAAATCAACCTCTCCGAGCGTGCGTCGAGATTTCAATTGAGCATCGCCGGTGTCGCTTTCCAGCAGTCTTGAGGGAAACTGCCTCACCACCTCATTCCGGAGCCGGATAAAATTCGTCAGAAATTCTCGAACACTTAAGGTTACGGATTTGAGTTCTCCGCGAGATGATGGTGCGTCCAGAGATTTCCACCATTGGAGAAGACGAGCCGATGAACGACCGATACAATCACATATAGCCGCCGACCGACACAAGGGAAACGGTCGAAGACAGCTCCACGTGAGTATCCTCCCACCCGCATCATGTTCTTCACTTGCGGGTGAACTGCTTCAGCAGGCCCAACCCTTTAAGGTCGATAATCGTACATGTCTTGTCAACTCCACGGGCGGGCAAATCTGTGGCGCGCGGTTAATTCCTCATACCTGTACCAAACGATACAGAAAACAAATCACGGCGACCAACGGATCAACGACGCTAACGTGGTGTGAAAGTTCAAGCGACCTCGTGATTAGACAGGAGTCATCGGAAGCCCGAGCCTGGCAATTCCTCCACTGCTCTCTTTACTCCTGGACCCTAATATCGTAACAACCGATCGAAGGTGGTTATCTTGAGCAGCTCCCCCGCATCGACCATACCCGTACGCTCGATGTACCTACACTCGACACCATGGAGCAGGTCAATGACCGGCAACCCTATAGAGCCAACAACACTCAGAGCTGTGTTCCATCGCCTGCCTAGTAGTCCCAGGGTTGTGTTATAATATAGCAACACGCAATAGAGCAACTCGCGTGTACATAGCCGTTTTGCGATAACAGGCACAAAAACGGCAAGGAAGAAGAACCGCAAACGGCAACTCTAAAACTCACTATCGGCAATGTGTTGGCCAATGAGAGCAACTTGCACTGAAGACAGCAACATCAGCCAAAGACAGCAACATCAGCCAAAGATAGAAATTTCGGCAAGACCCGAGAGCATGGCTGTCTTGCTGTCTTGCATTTCTTCAATTCACTACGTGTCACTCTGTGTAAAGTTCCGAACCTCTTTGCCCCGAAGGGAGGGGATCAGGGATCCACATGACGATATAGTTAAGCTAGTCGAGCATCTCGACATTATATAAGGGCCTACTACGCGCGCAGGTTCAAATCCCACACATGACACGAGTACTCTTTAGCTCTGGTGGATGTCCAAGTGCGTTATTGCGTGCAAAACGTTATTGATTGTCACGCTGGCTTCCGGACACGTTAACTACCAATAGTGCGTAGTGCACTAAGCTGCGCCCGCAGCGGCTGCGGCGCACTCTGTGACGCTTGTATGGGACGCGTTGCGTGCGCCAGTGGCACGCGTTCTACTAGTGATGGTAAAATACGATGACGCAACAGACTGTTGCTTCATCGTGACTAGAACGTAAAACTGTTGCCACCAGTTGCGTCGCAACTTCAGGTGACCACTAATTTACGGCAAGACAATCAATCTCAGTTTGAAGATCACATGCCATCATGGCTACTAGAATAGTGACTACGCTATCAGACTCTGATGATCAGAGTCAGCATGGAGCAGAAACGAAGTCGGAAACAGAAGCAGAAACGGGATCAGAAACAAAAAAATAGAAACAGATACTGTACAGAAGCATGATAGACGGACGGTATCGACTCTCAGAGAGCTTTGGGGGATCCCAATCAATCGGCCAACACGCTGCAGGTACTCCATGAGACGTGGACTTGATCTGTCCGATCTCATGAACGTCTGATATAGGACCAGGCGTTTGGGCTCCAAACTTTGCGACGTCGCCGCAATTCCCGCGTCCACAGAGTTCAGCGAGGTTTCAGAGGCCGATTGAATGGTTTTCAACTTCTTGCAGAACTCTGGAGGCCGGGGATGGGCCTTTGTGAAAGCTCGGCGTAGATAGCTGTGAAACCCTTCAGCAGGGTTGGTCGTCCCTCTGAACGACACTGTCATTCGAGGGAGCCAGACACCACTGGGAGGGAGGGTACTGCGCGTTCGCGCCCATGTAGTTCCGTTCCATATACTCCACGAAATCAGCAATGTCAGCTGTATCAGGCGCGATCCGCTTGAGCTCCGCCCACGCCTCCCGACAAGTCACCTCTGGCAGGCAAGGAAGGCCGCAAATATGATGAAGCCAGATACCCTTTTCTTCTCGATGAGCAGGGCTGCGGCGATATTCTGCCATCATTGTCGACTGGATCCGCCCTACCCACGCCTTGCATAAGTGCCATAAGCAGCCACGAATATGGTTGGGTGGGACATCCCAGGCATTTGCGATGGCAGCTCTCATGCCAGGTTCATAGTCAGTGACGAAATTCATAGCACTGACCACCCCGAACAGCCGTCTCTCTGCAAGCTCATCTCGAATTCTCCGAAGGGCTCTCTCGTATTCGGTCTGCTGGCGGTTCTTCATAAGGACAAAAAGTCGGAACGTAGAAGCCGTCAACGACCGCGATAGCTGTCCAGAGTTGCTCAAACCCGGCAGGGCAGAGTAAAAAGTCCCGTCGAAAATGAGGGTTTGCGCCTGTGCCAGGGATTCAATATTCCTGTCGGCTCCCCAAATGAACATAGGCTGATTGTGATCACTATAGAGGAGAAACCTACGATCATCCCTGGTGCACGATGAGCCGAAGTGCGCTATCGCAGCGCTGAAATCCTCGTAGTAGCCTGCTGGGTCGGTCGCGATATTTCTCATCCTTTTCAATGCCATTCGCTCTGTTGTTCGCTCGATGATACGCCGAATGCAGATTCCTCTCATCCCTCACAGTCGTGAAGTCGTTACCGTGCTGGCCAATTATTTCCCGCACGGCGGTCGAGCTACTTCCCTGCTGAGAGGCTGCCGCTTGAACTCGACGACGAAGTCTGACTTGTTCCTCAGCAGCGGCATTGGAAAGCTTTGCTGCAGTTCCGATGAGGAAAAATGCTTAGGTCCCCTCATCAAAAATGCGGCCCTCATCATCATTTGTCATCTGAATGACGACGGACTCGCTGCACCCACAGCATCTATATCGATATTTATTATTCTGCAACTCTTTTGGTTTGCCGGTATTGCTGGAGACAAATCCAGACGGAGGGTTTTCCCTTATCCGTTGTCGAGAAGGCGTCGGCTTGTAACCGAGTACCATTATTAGGGAACTGAAAAGAATGATCACATCGACGAATCAGGGAAGGTACGCTACTGCCCCCTACGACTTTTGTGGTGCCTCTGCATTGCCACCATCCTCCTCAGGTTCCTCTCTCCCTGGAGGCACATCATCGGCTGGGGCATCATCGGCTGGGGCATCTTCAGCGGGGCATCTTCAGCAGGGCATCTTCGGCGGGGGCATCTTCAGCGGGGCATCTTCGGCGGGGCATCTTCAGCGGGGCATCTTCGGCGGGGCATCTTCGGCGGGGCATCTTCAGCGGGGGCCGCTTCGGCTGGTTCTGCTTTGCGCTGGCTCTTCTTGGGCTGGCTCTTCTTGGGCTGGCTCTTCTCGGTCTGGCGCTTCCTTGGCCAGCGCTTCTTCGGCTGGGTCTTGTTCGTTCTGGGGCACCTGTGCTATTGCTTCTTCCGCGAAATTGTCTTCTCCTAATTGGTTCATAGCCTCTAGGCGCTGTCTCAGTAACACAGGCCCAGCAGTGATGACACCGGTATCGTCGAACTCTATTAGTATCAGAGGCTCGACGTACTGTTGACCGTAACTTGTTATTACTTGTGCGTCGCTCATGCGATCAACTTGCTCTCCGAGATCATCTCTCAGTCGACTAGCCCACGACCGCAGTTCGGAATACTCCCAGAGTAAGCCATACCCACGCCGAGCTTGCATCACTATCCAGGCGTGACGTGGCATTCTCAAGTCCCTTAGCCTCATGGGGCACAATCTGTCGTTATATAGAATGACCTCATTCCAGAAACGATAAGCTTCCAGTCTTATGCCTCTCAGGTCATTCTCAACTAACCATGATCGACGGCAAGCAGGACACTGCCCGCCGCTGTTGTATACAGCGACATCTTCGCTGCAGACGGCACCGAGGATAACATTTGCGATACAGCTATGGCAGAATGTGCCAGCTCCGCAAGAACAAGTCCACATTGCAACATTCGGGCTTTCGGCCGCGGTGCAAACGAGGCATTCGCGAGCCTCAATGGTAGGCCTGTACCGGTAGAACGCCAGGGCTACACTGCTCCTTATTGACCCCTCCTGCCCGGCTATATCTTGCAGTCTAGTGCCATCGACCTGCAACGCAGCCTCCAGCTTGAGAACCCCGGAATCCGTTGTTATTGTTCGATCCACCACTCTCTCTCGCTCTGCCAAGCCGACGCCCACCACATGCTGAGGAACCTCCTGCTTACTGAGCTCTACGATCCCAGGCCCGCCAGGAAGGCCGACAGTCAGCTTGCGTATGACGTCCCGTTTGTGAAGCTCATTCATGGGACTGGCCAGAACTACAGCGGTTAGTCTTGCTTTTATTCCGGTCCCAAAAACCCTTGACGAGTGTAAGTACCACCCCAGTCAGCTCGCAGTATTTGATCGAGTAGTTCGGATACCCTTTTTCGACCATGCAGCAACTTCGTTTCAGCAGATGAGGACTCTACACGGAAACTGGGTTCGAAGACAAGCCACATCAGGGGGTCGGCCTTCCACTTGAACGCTTCGTCAACATACGTTAAATCGTCGTCAGTGAGCTCCAACCCACAACAAATTAGCCTGCGTAACTCCCTTTTGAGTATCTGAAAGCTCCAGGCTGAAAGACCATGTATTATTATTGTTGGACAGGCTGCGGAACACAAACGCTGAGGGTGCGAAGATGTGAGAATCAACGGTTGCAATGGTTCTGCTACCCTACTCTGTTGCGGTCTGCTTCCAGTAGTTCAACGATTCCTTTTCCAAGGTCAACACCGGCATACATGTTCATCTCTATGGCAACAGTCTTTTTCAGCCCGAAATTGCGACTAATGAAGCTGAGAGTAAAAGTAAATGACGATATCGGAATTGGAGCGTTCTTATGTTATGAGGAGGTCTGAAGGCACCCTGAAACCCTCACCCGAGCATGCCGCATACGTCACACTGTTCTCCGCTGAGCCTCCAAAATTGCCGGAAGAGCCGCTCGACTTTGCACAGCAATGCTGAACTGCCTAACCCTGTGACTGAGGAAGAGATTGTAATAAAGCTAGAGGTGTCAGAAAACACTTCTGAAGATTCTCCTCTCAGATCGCCCAACTGCGCTTGGATTTCGCAGAGGAGATCGCGGAGTGCACTGCGCGTAACGATGGGGAGTGTATCCTAGATGATCACTACATTGGACGCTTCGTCAAGGCCCGGAAATGCGTCTACCAGGTAATACGAAGAACCAGGGGGCACTCGGTCCGGACTGGGGTGGTACTTACACTCGTCAAGGGTTTTGGGACCGGAATAAAGCAAGACTAACCGCTGTAGTTCTGGCCAGTCCCATGAATGAGCTTCACAAACGGGACGTCATACGCAAGCTGACTGTCGGCCTTCCTGGCGGGCCTGGGATGGTAGAGCTCAGTAAGCAGGAGGTTCCTCAGCATGTGGTGGGCGTCGGCTTGGCAGAGCGAGAGAGAGTGGTGGATCGAACAATAACAACGGATTCCGGGGTTCTCAAGCTGGAGGCTGCGTTGCAGGTCGATGGCACTAGACTGCAAGATATAGCCGGGCAGGAGGGGTCAATAAGGAGCAGTGTAGCCCTGGCGTTCTACCGGTACAGGCCTACCATTGAGGCTCGCGAATGCCTCGTTTGCACCGCGGCCGAAAGCCCGAATGTTGCAATGTGGACTTGTTCTTGCGGAGCTGGCACATTCTGCCATAGCTGTATCGCAAATGTTATCCTCGGTGCCGTCTGCAGCGAAGATGTCGCTGTATACAACAGCGGCGGGCAGTGTCCTGCTTGCCGTCGATCATGGTTAGTTGAGAATGACCTGAGAGGCATAAGACTGAAGCTTATCGTTTCTGGAATGAGGTCATTCTATATAACGACAGATTGTGCCCCATGAGGCTAAGGGACTTGAGAATGCCACGTCACGCCTGGATAGTGATGCAAGCTCGGCGTGGGTATGGCTTACTCTGGGAGTATTCCGAACTGCGGTCGTGGGCTAGTCGACTGAGAGATGATCTCGGAGAGCAAGTTGATCGCATGAGCGACGCACAAGTAATAACAAGTTACGGTCAACAGTACGTCGAGCCTCTGATACTAATAGAGTTCGACGATACCGGTGTCATCACTGCTGGGCCTGTGTTACTGAGACAGCGCCTAGAGGCTATGAACCAATTAGGAGAAGACAATTTCGCGGAAGAAGCAATAGCACAGGTGCCCCAGAACGAACAAGACCCAGCCGAAGAAGCGCTGGCCGAGGAAGCGCCAGACCGAGAAGAGCCAGCCCAAGAAGAGCCAGCCCAAGAAGAGCCAGCGCAAGCAGAACCAGCCGAAGCGGCCCCCCGCTGAAGATGCCCCCGCCGAAGATGCCCCCGCCGAAGATGCCCCCGCTGAAGATGCCCCCCGCCGAAGATGCCCCCGCTGAAGATGCCCCCGCCGAAGATGCCCCTGCTGAAGATGCCCCCGCTGAAGATGCCCCAGCCGATGATGCCCCCAGCCGATGATGTGCCTCCAGGGAGAGAGGAACCTGAGGAGGATGGTGGCAATGCAGAGGCACCACAAGTCGTAGGGGCAGTAGCGTACCTTCCCTGATTCGTCGATGTGATCATTCTTTTCAGTTCCCTAATAATGGTACTCGGTTACAAGCCGACGCCTTCTCGACAACGGATAAGGGAAAACCCTCCGTCTGGATTTGTCACCAGCAATACCGGCAAACCAAAGAGTTGCAGAATAATAAATATCGATATAGATGCTGTGGGTGCAGCGAGTCCGTCGTCATTCAGATGACAAATGATGATGAGGGCCGCATTTTGATGAGGGGACCTAAGCATTTTCCTCATCGGAACTGCAGCAAGCTTTCCAATGCCGCTGCTGAGGAACAAGTCAGACTTCGTCGTCGAGTTCAAGCGGCAGCCTCTCAGCAGGGAAGTAGCTCGACCGCCGTGCGGGAAATAATTGGCCAGCACGGTAACGACTTCACGACTGTGAGGGATGAGAGGAATCTGCATTCGGCGTATCATCGAGCGAACAACAGAGCGAATGGCATTGAAAGGATGAGAAATATCGCGACCGACCCAGCAGGCTACTACGAGGATTTCAGCGCTGCGATAGCGCACTTCGGCTCATCGTGCACCAGGGATGATCGTAGGTTTCTCCTCTATAGTGATCACAATCAGCCTATGTTCATTTGGGGAGCCGACAGGAATATTGAATCCCTGGCACAGGCGCAAACCCTCATTTTCGACGGGACTTTTTACTCTGCCCCTGCCGGGTTTGAGCAACTCTGGACAGCTATCGCGGTCGTTGACGGCTTCTACGTTCCGACTTTTTTTGTCCTTATGAAGAACCGCCAGCAGACCGAATACGAGAGCCCTTCGGAGAATTCGAGATGAGCTTGCAGAGAGACGGTTGTTCGGGGTGGTCAGTGCTATGAATTTCGTCACTGACTATGAACCTGGCATGAGAGCTGCCATCGCAAATGCCTGGGATGTCCCACCCAACCATATTCGTGGCTGCTTATGGCACTTATGCAAGGCGTGGGTAGGGCGGATCCAGTCGACAATGATGGCAGAATATCGCCGCAGCCCTGCTCATCGAGAAGAAAAAGGGTATCTGGCTTCATCATATTTGCGGCCTTCCCTTGCCTGCCAGAGGTGACTTGTCGGGAGGCGTGGGCGGAGCTCAAGCGGATCGCGCCTGATACAGCTGACATTGCTGATTTCGTGGAGTATATGGAACGGAACTACATGGGCGCGAACGCGCAGTACCCTCCCTCCCAGTGGTGTCTGGCTCCCTCGAATGACAGTGTCGTTCAGAGGACGACCAACCCTGCTGAAGGGTTTCACAGCTATCTACGCCGAGCTTTCACAAAGGCCCATCCCCGGCCTCCAGAGTTCTGCAAGAAGTTGAAAACCATTCAATCGGCCTCTGAAACCTCGCTGAACTCTGTGGACGCGGGAATTGCGGCGACGTCGCAAAGTTTGGAGCCCAAACGCCTGGTCCTATATCAGACGTTCATGAGATCGGACAGATCAAGTCCACGTCTCATGGAGTACCTGCAGCGTGTTGGCCGATTGATTGGGATCCCCCAAGCTCTCTGAGAGTCGATACCGTCCGTCTATCATGCTTCTGTACAGTATCTGTTTCTATTTTTGTTTCTGATCCCGTTTCTGCTTCTGTTTCCGACTTCGTTTCTGCTCCATGCTGACTCTGATCATCAGAGTCTGATAGCGTAGTCACTATTCTAGTAGCCATGATGGCATGTGATCTTCAAACTGAGATTGATTGTCTTGCCGTAAATTAGTGGTCACCTGAAGTTGCGACGCAACTGTTGGCAACAGTTTTACGTTCTAGTCACGATGAAGCAACAGTCTGTTGCGTCATCGTGACACCGTCACTGTAGAACGCGTGCCACTGGCACGCAACGCGTCCCATACAAGCGTCACAGAGTGCGCCGCAGCCGCTGCGGGCGCAGCTTAGTGCACTACGCACTATTGGTAGTTAACGTGTCCGGAAGCCAGCGTGACAATCAATAACGTTTTGCACGCAATAACGCACTTGACATCCACCAGAGCTAAAGAGTACTCGTGTCATGTGTGGGATTTGAACCTGCGCGCGTAGTAGGCCCTTATATAATGTCGAGATGCTCGACTAGCTTAACTATATCGTCATGTGGATCCCTGATCCCCTCCCTTCGGGGCAAGAGGTTCGGAACTTTACACAAGTGACACGTAGTGAATTGAAGAAATGCAAGACAGCAAGACAGCCATGCTCTCGGGTCTTGCCGAAATTTCTATCTTTGGCTGATGTTGCTGTCTTTGGCTGATGTTGCTGTCTTCAGTGCAAGTTGCTCTCATTGGCCAACACATTGCCGATAGTGAGTTTTAGAGTTGCCGTTTGCGGTTCTTCTTCCTTGCCGTTTTGTGCCTGTTATCGCAAAACGGCTATGTACACGCGAGTTGCTCTATTGCGTGTTGCTATATTATAACACAACCCCTGGGACTACTAGGCAGGCGATGGAACACAGCTCTGAGTGTTGTTGGCTCTATAGGGTTGCCGGTCATTGACCTGCTCCATGGTGTCGAGTGTAGGTACATCGAGCGTACGGGTATGGTCGATGCGGGGGAGCTGCTCAAGATAACCACCTTCGATCGATTGTTACGATATTGGGTCCAGGAGTAAGAGAACAGTGGAGGAATTGCCAGGCTCGGGCTTCCGATGACTCTGTCTAATCACGAGGTCGCTTGAACTTTCACACCACGTTAGCGTCGTTGATCCGTTGGTCGCCGTGATTTGTTTTCTGTATCGTTTGGTACAGGTATGAGGAATTAACCGCATACAGATTGCCTGCCTGTGGAGTTGATAAGACATGTACGATTATCGACCTTAAAGGGTTGGGCCTGAAGCAGTTCACCCCGCAAGTGAAGAACATGATGCAGGTGGGAGGGGATACTCACGGAGCTGTCTTCGACCGTTTCCTTGTGTCGGTCGGCGGCTATATGTGATTGTATCGGTCGTTCATCGGCTCGTCTTCTCAATGGTGAAATCTCTGGACGCACCATCATCTCGCGGAGAACTCAAATCCGTAACCTTAAGTGTTCGAGAATTTCTGACGAATTTTATCCGGCTCGGAATGAGGTGGTGAGGCAGTTTCCCTTAAGACTGCTGGAAAGCGACACCGGCGATGCTCAATTGAAATCTCGACGCACGCTCGGAGAGGTTGATTTCAAGTTTATATTCCTCAGAAACTCGCCAAGGTGGCCAATGACAATTATCCAGAAGTACTTGGAACGATGTAGGCATGTTGCAGGCGGAGCGAAGCGGCTCAGGCGTTGCTGGTCAGGTTCGTGGTGAACGCACCGTTCATCTTTACAGCGATATGGAAGGTCGTCAGCCCCATGGTGGACCCGATAACGAGGTAGCCGACTGAGAATTGACCTCGGTTACTACTAGTAGTACCATCTTCCCGCATCCTCAGGTCGAAGATCGTCGTTCTTGGATCGAACTATAAGCCGACACTCCATAATGTCGTTGACCCGAGTCAGTTGCCGGACTTCCTAGGAGGTGAGCATCCACACGAGTCCGTGTTGGGATACCCGGGGGGTAACCCGTACGGTATAATCGTAGCATGGCCGAAGGGCACTGATTAAGTAGCGCTAGAGTCTATTAACAAAGAAGGGCGATTTTATCGGTGTGGTGACACGAGATGGTGTAACGCACTGCGCTGTTGGCAGCAAGTTTTGTTCTCGATAGTCTCACGTGCGTTAATCGTAAGGCAACGATCACAGAAGGCTGTCTCTTCTCTGACGCGAAAAGTACGTGACTTGGTAGTCTCTTCGAGCATTTCGTGAAGCTCAAAAATATAAAATTTTTATTGAAGTTAAGCATCTGCTAGGTTTGGAATTTGCGCCCGTCAGAGTGATTTGAGAACTGCTTCGTCGCTAGTCAGCTGGAATGCTATCAGCACTCCCCATCAGGTACGTGTACGGCGTGTGATGACGTCAGAGGCGGCTGCATGTATAGCAACATGGGGCCATGGGTGGCTTATAAGAAGGAGAAAGAGGAAGAGAGGCGGTTGAAGTAGTGCTGCGGGTTTTTGACCAGTATAGAGCTAGTCGTATCACTTCGACTCCGCTCGCAATCAGTTGCTGTTCAGCTGACAGCTATCTTTCTTCAGCTCGCGAAATTCTGAGCTCTCTGATCGGCTTTGGATGATGATGTTGATATTCGCGCAGGTCCACGGGAGGTGGGTCGCCGAAGTACGAGGGATCGGCGATGCCGTCAACGACGAGGAGCCACTCAGGCTCATTCGACGACTTTATCAGTCTAGTGTCCAGCGACGAGTACCGGGAGTAAGTCGCAGCCGGTTGAAAGATATCTCGTTCTTCGAACCTCTGCCAGCGGCTCACTCTCACGGGTTGGAAAAGGAGGACTGATCGGAAGCTGAGATGCCGTGGATCTCAGTGTCTCGTCTTTCCCTCTCTGTTCTGCTCCAGGAGCTGGAAACTTAATAACCGCATCGCATAGGATACGCTCCCTCGACACGGTCATCGCTAGAGGTGGTAATTTCAGTTACGTGTCTTGCTGTTCATTCACGCCGATCTCGCGCAAGGCATCTGAGGACGTCGTTGCGTCTGGGAAAATAGTAAGTCTGGGGAGTCGCATCTTGTCGGGTTTCCCTTCTGGTCCGTGGCTTATGAATCCGCGAGTATGAAACGTGTAAATAGCGTCTTAGTAGCCTTTCGCATCGCCTGTATGCAGTCGGCTGATGAATTCAAGATTCTCTGCGCTGGGCTGACTTCCCGATCTTAGTGGAAGGAGTTTGTCGCCTCTACTGGGATTACACTCTGAGGCAGTCGTTCGATGAGGCGGAGGTTCAGTTCGGGAATCTTTGCTTCTTTGCGGTGCGTGTCGGTGAGATCCTCCTTTCAGATGAATTCAACCACATTGAAACCTCCGCCCTCGGCTATCACTGAGTCAATTCAATCATCTTCGGTCGCTGTCGAGATCGGCACGACGTCCCATTTCGCCCGCGCGAGTGACGAGGACATATTCAGCAGCGTCGCAGGCTCCGCTCTGGGTAACGGTCTCCAGACGATGCCTTCTACGCCCGACCCAGCAGACAACTCCGCCTCGCCGATTCCTCGAAGCGGCGGTACATCTCATCGGAGGAAGAAGGCCTCATTCACGGCCAAGTGGCTGTCCTGTTTTGCGTGCCACAGCAGCGCAGCATCCGCCGAGTAAGATTTCTTATCTAGGTTGCTTGGGTGCATCGTGTTCTTGTCAGTATTGTGTCTCCGAGGAATAAGGCGGAGGGCGCTGGTCAGCAACCATCAACTTGAAAGCTTCCGAGAGAACACCATTCACGCTAGGTCTGCTACTGTTTTTACGTTTTTTCCTGCACCATAGCACCGCAAGAATGCCGTTCGTTGATACTTGAATATTTGTTCCAATGAGAACGATCCGTGCAGATCCACAGGCTTTGTTGGCCAATTTGCGGGTGGGAGGCGGAGGCTGGGCTTCAGTGCTTTTTCGATGAGATGTCGCGAAGTCAAGTGAGATCATTTCATTGCAGCTGTCCGAGCTGTAGGGGCCGCTCCGCTCCGACTGTCGAAGACGATTCCCGGACAGAGTGAGTTCCCTTGTCGGCCTATTGGGATATCTAGCGGGTGAGCAAGTGTATTTCTCAGGTTCGATTCATGCGGATCGCCAACATCGGTTGACTTCTACTCTGTGGGCTCTCTTACCAGCACTGAGGGGTGAGTTATACAGAGAACTATACTCTTAAGTCCGTCCCTATTTTTTTTCTGGAATCTGGTGAACTGGCCTTGTTCATGTCTGAAGGTTTTGCTCGGTAGGTTCCGATCATGCGTTTCATCCATCGATGAATACGAGGAGGCTCAGTCATCAGTGGGCGAGCCTGCTAGGGAAGAGTTATTAGCGGGCGAACATGAGAAGACCGTCTCCGGGGGTGAGGGGATGGGCATTTGAATTTATGGGCTGCCAGTGGCGACAGGCCGTTGAAACAACTGTGTAGCAACTTGCTCCACAGTTGGCTCAACAGCCTGTTGGACTTCCGTGCGGTGACTGGCACTAGGGGCTGGTAGAGCTCGGATCGCTTCGTCTTGGCGCCACAGAAGAGTACTCAGTCGGCAGCGAGAGAGATTCCCGTGGGGTTGAGATTCACGGAATACCGGGTGCATGTTGTAACAACATTGTTGTTTGTTTACTCGGAGCATCCTCCTCTGGCGGAGGTATGAACTTATTCCTTCCTCAGGCGGCGCTGTCGGAAGTTTCCACTACGGAGGGGTCTTTTCATGATTGGTCAAATAGTTTCACCCCGTTCACGAGAGGATGGGGTTTCCTAGCCTGCTGCTTTCCGAGCGCCTGCATCAGAACGACCGAAAACGAGGTGAGTCCTGAGCACAAGGTAGGGTGCAATCTCGTGCTTTTGCCAGGCCTCCACAGAGCTCAAGGTTCACTGAGCTGCGCTAATACACACTGGAGAATTCTGCTTACCTTCTGATTACCCTGGTCCTTCTGGACCTCTTTGTCTACATATACCGGTGTTCAGGCTCACTGCGGTTGAGCCCTCGCGTTGATGTTTATGTTTTGCTCTGAGCATTTACCATTGATAGTGCATTCGGATCTTGTTCTCCAGTGGTCAATGATTGCCCGTCAATCTTCGCTCCGAGGTCGACTCCCCATACAGCCCGACTGCCCGTTGAAGGAAGCTCGCCCGGGAACTGGCCAGCAGTAAGTCTCGGGCCCTAGAATGATCATGCCTCTCCGAACTTTGCGGCTTTGTTGCTGTTACTGTTACGCCGCGGCTCGGGAGTCGTGTTCGCGAACTCGTCAAGAACCGAGTTCTGCTGTGCTTTAGCACCCGAGCAGATGAGATGAGCTCGATTCTACTCGACGGAGCGCGAGTAGCCTTTTCCATGCTGCGCACAGGCATGTTTTTTCGGATACAAGCTGCCCTATGGCATAGGGTTCGGGATGCACATCAGCCTCGTCGATACCGCCACCACGACGACTGGTTGCTTCTAATAAGGAGGGCGGGCGCATCTCTACCATCTTCGTGTCTCTTCCCGAAGATAGTCGCGGTATAATGAGCTGTGATGTCATCAACCTGGAGCCAAAAGGGGGGATATTCGCTCCGAAGTTCCGAGTCCGAAGGCTCCGTGATAGAAAAATGCCACCGTCATGATGCCAGGACTCGCTAGCGGTTCACTGATGTCTGCGCGGCAGAGTCCGTTCCTTCAAGGATACTCCAATACAGCTTCCCGGGCGTCCAGAGTCCGGGCTCCAGACAGTCTGCGATGAGCATCGGATGGATTGTCTACCGTTCAGTCAACTGTCCTCTATTTTAATCCTCTTGGATTGGCTCATACCCCTCATCGCGAGCAGCTACCAGTGCTTGAATGGAATCTCTGGCTGAGAGGTGGTATCGGTCTCAGAAGCGGGCAGAAATGCAGAATTCAAGTGCCTTTACTGGCCGCGTGTCGTTGATATGACTGATGACTTCATGACCGAATTGATGGCGAGCCACTTTGTGAACTGGTTGGAGATACATATATCGAGGTCTTCTCAACTTGTGCGAGGGAGCGTTGACCGGACTGATCAGCGGAAGCCATGTTGGATATGCTGCGCATACCTGAAGGCTCATCAACAGAGCTCACCTCGGAAGGAGTGTGCGAGCTGAGGTGCAAGCCCGAGTCTCTGAGACTTCACTACCGATAATACCTACGCTAGAGAGCTTAAGCCCGATAATCGTCAACTACGTCTGAGTGAGTCCGTTCTTCCCGCTCTCGACCGTTCTTGATACCGGTATGCACACGTTTCTCTACGCTAACATAAAATTCAATTTCTACATCGTCGGTATCAGTTACGAAGTCTGCTCGGGCCCATTTTGCGACAGGTGAGCTACTGTTCACTGCACAGTGTAACATATCCGAGCACCGCATAACTAAGACAAGGACTCCCTAACGCAGTCTCCTTTAGAGTCTGCTCTTCTTTGCCTCGCAGGCTCCCCAAGGCTTGAAGAGTGCCTACGCATGCGCTCCATCTACGTGGAGCACCCCACTGGCCGTCATCGACGACCTCCCCCGACATCAACTCCCTCACCAAGTCAGCTCCCAAGAATGACAAGAACAAGGGCCGTAACGATCTTCAATGAAGGATCTACATACATTTCACGTTTCCCAGCATTCCATCCTACTTTTTGCTCCGAGTTGGTGGCTTCAACTTGAGACTTTGAAGGAGTACAGTACATGTGACGATCCGGTTCCCTCCGAAAGTCGTTGATTGGATGAAATTCAGCCAACTGCCCTCCCCCGCCGTGCACTGGACGGTTTTCATTATCGTAGTTACTGCTGTGCAGCGAGACGTTGGATGGAGAAGAGTTCGAGGATTGGAGGCCGCGAGCCTCCAGGGACCGGCGCCCCTTCGAAAGGGCTCCTCCTTTAGGGTTGAAGTGACGTAGGTGCCTGCGGCATGTTCATCACTTCCACAATCGCAGCATCAGCCTTTTTTTCAGATATTCGAGCGGTTAGCTATAGGTGTTTGGTGGAATACTGTGGAGTCTTGTTAGCATTATGATGATCATGACATGATCTCGTCTGTACGATGGATACGAAGAGACCACCAGCCGAGGAACAGAGTTCCACACGGCCTGCACCACACTTGCAGGAT
Source organism: Perkinsus olseni (assembly GCA_013115135.1). NCBI lineage: Eukaryota > Perkinsozoa > Perkinsida > Perkinsidae > Perkinsus > Perkinsus olseni. The sequence continues at coordinate 26,483 of JABANP010000523.1, forward strand.
AATCTGATTGGGCTCAGTGAACAGCATATCTAGTTGAAGTTCATGTTGTGAGGACATTGTCCTCGGATCTAAGATTGGTCCGATCCGCGGGCCTTTCAGTTCTTCTCTATCGTTTTGCGTTGGAGGCTGGGTACGCTGCGAAGGTTTGCATCTTTGAATCGATGGTGGGTTGATGCCTGTTGTTGTCCCGGAATTATTTGTAGCCGCAAAGACCGTGACGCTACAGCAGAGAGAGGTTCCACAGAAGCCTGTGGTGCTGGTGGGTAGCGCAAGCTGCATCAAGGCTTCTGCTATGCGAACCCCCTTCAGCTACCTCCACTCCGAGTCACGGCAACTGCTACAACCTTTGGCGACTATGGCAAGGCGCAGACAGTGAAGGATGTACCATCTCCTCTCGCCGGTTCAAGAATTTCCCAATCCGAGTTTTCTAGACCAAAGCTCCTGTGGTTGATACGACGCCAAGTGTGCCTCGGAAGCGATCGAGATCTCAACCAGTCGTCAGACGGCGGCGGCGAAGGACAGTGCCGCTATGTGAACCACTGGAGTTGTCCCCACTACCACCAAGACGCCCAGGGTTGCCGCCTGAAGCTCGAGGAAGCGCAGCTAACCCCCTATGCCGTGATGATGATGATGCTTCTGAAGACATGTGCTTCGTTGCTAAGCCTCCCTGTGCCGAGGTTTTCGAAGAAAGCTTATATTGCTAGGGGCATCCCTTGTGACGTGGAAGGAGGACTCGTCCGTCTTCGGTCGCCCTCTCGAAAGGTAAGGAGTACCTGCTAAGGGGCATATCCATCGGGACATGTCCGGTGCTGTTTTGTGTCCCGGTTTAAGGCTCTCAGTTTACCCTCCACGACGTGCGGACAGCACGGCGCGCTCCCGGATGTGACATTGGGTCGAGGGAGCCCATTCCTGAACCTCTTGAAATTTCCCCAGCTAGGGAAAGGAGGACATTCTCATTGCCACCCATACCTGTTGCGGCGCGCATCTCTCCTGCAGCCATCGAGAAGCGGAAACGAGAGGCGGATGAAGAGGTGGGACGTGCCTCTTCTTAGCTTCATACCATCCACTAGCATCCTCGTGCTAGCCAGGAGGTTGCGGCAAGCCTCTTGCCTCAGGTGGCTGTGTCAATGGCGGCCGCTGTATCGCACCGGTATTTCACGTTTGCGTTCACGAAGACTGCGGACGGTCGGAAGGTTCCCTTGGAGAACAGGTCAGTATTATTGTTGTCGAACCCAGACACCACGTTCATCAGGCTTCTGTGATGCAGGCACAGAGTGGTCCTCAAACTTCATCAGCTCAATACGGATGTCGCCATGCCCATCGCCAAGCACTTCAATTTACGGTAGGTCTTTCGAGGGGATGGTTCTACACAGCGGCGGAGCGCTCTAGTGGCACAGCGGATGGGCGCTGTGATTGGAGAGAGCGACGCCGACTAGACCGAGCTTGGCACATGTCCAAGCAAAACTTCCGGCTGATTCTCTAATTCTTTCTCCTTCTTACTCGAACGAACGGGTGAGAACGAAATTGCGACTTATCGAGAAGTCTAATGATAGGCGATCGCGTAGCGATGGGTCCGGGAGACGTATCTGGCTCGATCATGAATCAAGGTACTCTTATCTGTCGGAACAACCGCCGGATGCGAGGAAGGCCGGAGTTACAATCCGGGAAGTATCCCGGAAGGCCAAGCAGCAGCAGCAGCAACCGGAGATCGAGGAAAGAAGCAAAGTGTGGTCTGCCCGACGCCGGGTGGCCAGTCAGTTGCAAAAGTGAGTCGCGCAGTGTTCTCGCTCCATTGTCATGTTCATCAGCTCTCCCCCCCAACCCCCTGCCCAATGTTGAGAAACTCCGGTACACCAACGAGTTCTACAACTCAAGCCACAACATTGGCTGGGGGTGGGGGGGAGATCGCAGTGAGTCAACACTTCTGCAACTGACTGCAGTACGCCATTTCACTCCGCGCTCGTCTCCAAGATTTTTTTCTGCCTCAGGTCGGGCAAGTTCGGGTGGTAAATCACCCTACTTCCTAAGCGGTAGGGACGTCGACGACATACTACACCAACACCGCAAGGGCTGCACTACCCGCCAAATTGCCAGAGTTGTCGGTCGGAGCCAGTCGTCTGTAGCTAGGGTCATAAGAAGACGACCCGGTGATGCGTGCGCAAGATCAAGAACAAATGAGGAGCATTGCTCCATGGGCCGGCCCAGATGCACTACCTTGCGCCAAGCCCGCTCAGTACTGCGAGGCTTCGCAGAAGCCAAGCGAAAGCAGCCGTACATCACCGCTCGCTTGTTCTATGCAGCGAATGATTTCCCTTTTTCGTACAGTACTCTGGTCAGAATCCTCGCCAGACAGGGTTGGACATGCGCCCGAACTCCCCACCGTGTAGTACAACGGCCAGGAGATAGGGAGAAAAGACTGTCGTGGGCACGACACATCTTGAAGAACGAATGCAATAACACTGCTTCGAGACTCAAGTCCTACTTCCGGCATGGAGTTGGCCTTTACATGGATGGCGTGACGGTGGGTTTCGATGCACGCGGGTCACGAGCAGCAACCACAAGCAGGAGCTGGCAACACGATTTACATCTCAAGGCCACTCGGAGTTGCTTCAGAAACAGTAAGAAGCTCAAGTTTGTTGGGATGCTGGCTTGGGGGGAACGACCAATCATTGTGAGGATCCCAGATAATTCGGCGAAAAGCTACCTCACTGTGCTGGAGAAGGTTGTGGTTCCTGCTCTGCGGCGTCGAGAAAGACGAAATCACAGTAATCGTCGGTCGATATTAGCTGATAATTTTATCAGCCCTAGGACTGCCTGCTGCCGTCGATTGTTGGAACGCCATTCTTGTAAGTACTTGGACTTTCCTCCGCGCAGTCCAGACATTAATTGCATCGAAAATTCTTTCTCTGCTTTGAAGAGTAAGTTACGCCAGATAGCTGTCTCAGAGGGTTACTGTACCTCGGAAGTTGAATTTGCTGACCGAGTCGTGCGAGCTTACGGCGAGATCAATGGCGATGTCCTGGTGGACAGCATGGCTGGGCGCCTTCAAGAGATTTTGCGTTGCCGCGGCTCTTTGATTGAGTATTGAAGTACTGCCGCTATGAGGAGGGAGCATTTGGAATTGTATTTTCAGTTAGATAGAGCATACTGTTGGGTGCTTCTGCCGGGTTTCTCGTCTCTTGTGTTGCGTTTTGTGGAGCGGATGTGAATGGTCGCCTGATGGGCTGAGGCTCTTGAGCCTGCCGTTCAGACTCGTGTTTACACAGTGGATTAATTCGCGAACGAAACCATCTGGCACGTAGCCCGTGGCGGCGCGCGACTTCGGCGTTTCGATTATGACGGTTTCCCACGCGCTTGAAATTGATCAATTGATCAGCCAAGTTTATAAAGAGTAGTAATATATTCTATATAACTTTGGTGATCAGTTGATCAGTTAGAGACCATACTCCGTTCCCATGAACTTTTGCGACATCGAGGCAGCTGCGCCGCAGGGATCTCAGTTGACTCAGCAAGCTGTGCACTCTGATTCTGATGATGATGGGAGATCGCTCATGGAGTTCATCGTTCCCGACACCTCTCAGCTCTCCACTTATTCAACACAAGAGAGAGAGGGAGGAAGAGAAGTAGTAGTAAAACCCTCTTTGCTGGCGCAAATCGGCATCATCACGTGCTTCTAAGGTGTCCGTGACGCCCGCTCGCTCTGTCGGCACCGGAGATCCGGCAAAGAAAAGTCCTGATTACTCGCGTTTTTATCTGATTACATGGTCGCGACCTCGTGACAGTAGTAGCGGGCTACGTGCTCCTGGGGATATATCCAAAGAAGGTTTCGGAAAAGAATTAGAGCATGCCTTCAGCCACTACGACATACCACTTTCCTTCTATTGCATAGTCGCGGAGCTTCATGATGATCGCGTGAGTGTGCACTACCATGCTTCCACTGCGAGTCCGCGTCGACACAGATGGCGTCGACTGGCAGCTCTTCTACTGAAAAGAGGTATAGCTCTCCACTTCAAACCATTTCTGAGCTACCTAGCATGCTATAGATATTCCACCAAATTCGATGCTTCCCCGCTTTTAAGTTTTTCACATCCGGCATTACCAAGCGATCCCACAGAACGGGAATGCCGTCTTGTTGAGGAGCGAGATTCCTCCGGTGAAGGAACTCGCATCAGAAAACTGAGCGACATTGCAGGGTGGATCACTGCCAAGAAATTGAAGACAGAGGTCCAGTTCCTAGCGGAGGCTACCAAGGAGAAGAATGTCAAAGATTTCGTCTTGAATAGCCGTGATTCGCCCTCTGTTATGCTTGGTAAGGTGTGGTCCATGAACTCTGCTGCCAACAACGTTGACCGAGCAGCCAAAGGTCGATTGCAAATTCTCCGTGAGTCCGCTGAGGCGGGCGAGTGCACTTGCGGTGGAGCGGCATCCCAAGCCATCCAGCACATCCTCTCCAGGAATTCCGTACCCTTCAGCTCATTCTCTGAGAGTGTGATAGGGATGTTGCGTGGAGGCAGAAGCAGGAACCGAAACCTCGCAATTAGCGGCCCATCCGCTTGTGGGAAAAGCTACTTGATGGGCCATTTGGGAGAAATTTACGAGTCGCTGGGAGCATTAGGCAGTGGATCGTATCCGCTGGCTATACTACTCGAGAAGAATGTTGAAATCTTCATACTGGACGACTTCCGCTACAACGGCAAGCAAGTTGGGTTCGGGGTCTCTGACTGTCTGTGCTTCTTCGAAGGGAAAACTCCTCTGACGGTGGCTCTCCCGAAAACGGTCTCGAAATCGGATGGGGTATATGTCAATGACGCTCCTGTGATTATCACGGTTCCGGGGAGATTCCAAGCGAATTCGAAGGAGATGGGGCCAACGGAAGCAGATATGATGAACCAAAGGTTCCACTGGATCGATCTCACGTGTCCGCTTCGCCCTTCCGACCGTTTAGACCTACCCAAGTGTGGCCCGTGCTTCAGTAGATTCATCATAAGCAACACTATACAGCAGTAGTGACGATTTTCCGTGGAGTCGCGAACCCGTGCGCTGCCGCTCGTATTATCACTTCGTATTGTCGTATTTCTGTTGTCTGAGAGACTAGTATGAGCATGGTAGTGTCTGCTTCACTACTGCGTTTGGGTTGATAAATGAAGGGCTCTCCATGTCGTTCAAGTAGTTTCCCCGACTTCATGTCCCCATCGCAGGGCGTCACCCGACTGCGTCAAACTCGCCGAACTGCAGTCAGTTGCAAAAGTGAGTCGCGCAGTGTTCTCGCTCCATTGTCATGTTCATCAGCTCTCCCCCCCAACCCCCTGCCCAATGTTGAGAAACTCCGGTACACCAACGAGTTCTACAACTCAAGCCACAACATTGGCTGGGGGTGGGGGGGAGATCGCAGTGAGTCAACACTTCTGCAACTGACTGCAGTACGCCATTTCACTCCGCGCTCGTCTCCAAGATTTTTTTCTGCCTCAGGTCGGGCAAGTTCGGCTGGCAAATCGCCCTACTTCCTAAGCGGTAGGGACATCGAGGACATACTACACCAACACCGCAAGGGCTGCACTACCCGCCAAATTGCCAGAGTTATCGGTCGGAGCCAGTCATCTGTTGCTAGGGTCATAAGAAGACGACCCGGTGATGCGTGCGCAAGATCAAGAAGAAATGAGGAGCATTGCTCCATGGGCCGGCCCAGATGCACTACCTTGCGCCAAGCACGCTCAATACTGCGAGGCTTTGCAGAAGCCAAGCGAAAGCAGCCGTATATCACCGCTCGCTTGTTCTATGCAGCGAATGATTTCTCCTTTTCGTACAGTACTCTGCTCAGAATCCTCAGCAGACAGGGTTGGACATGCGCCCGAACCCCCCACCGTGTAGTACAACGATCAGGAGATAGGGAGAAAAGACTGTCGTGGGCACGACACATCTTGAAGAACGAATGCAATAACACTGCTTCGAGACTCAAGTCCTACTTCCGGCATGGAGTTGGCCTTTACATGGATGGCGTGACGGTGGGTTTCGATGCACGCGGGTCACGAGCAGCAACCACAAGCAGGAGCTGGCAACACGATTTACATCTCAAGGCCACTCGGAGTTGCTTCAGAAACAGTAAGAAGCTCAAGTTTGTCGGGATGCTGGCTTGGGGGGAACGACCAATCATTGTGAGGATCCCAGATAATTCGGCGAAAAGCTACCTCACTGTGCTGGAGAAGGTTGTCATTCCTGCTCTGCGGCGTCGAGAAAGACGAAATCACAGTAATCGTCGGTCGATATTAGCTGATAATTTTATCAGCCCTAGGACTGCCTGCTGCCGTCGATTGTTGGAACGCCATTCTTGTAAGTACTTGGACTTTCCTCCGCGCAGTCCTGACATTAATTGTATCGAAAATTCTTTCTCTTCTTTGAAGAGTAAGTTACGCCAGATAGCTGCCTCAGAGGGTTACTGTACTTCGGAAGTTGAATTTGCTGACCGAGTCGTGCGGGCTTACGGCGAGATCAACGGCGACGTCTTGGTGGACAGCATGGCAGGGCGCCTTCAAGAGATTCTGCGTTGCCGCGGCTCTTTGATTGAGTATTGAAGTAGTGCTGCTATGAGGAGGGAGCATTTGGAATAGTATTTTCAGTTAGATAGAGCATACTGTTGGGTGCTTCTGCCGGGTTTCTCGTCTATTGTGTTGCGTTTCGTGGAAGCGGATGTAAATGCTCGCCTGATGGGCTGAGGCTCTTGAGCCTGCCGTTCATACTCGTGTTTACACAGTGGATTTATTCGTGAACGGAACCATCTGGCACGTAGCCCGTGGCGGCGCGCGACTTCGGCGTTTCGATTATGACGGTTTCCCACGCGCTTGAAATTGATCAATTGATCAGCCAAGTTTATAAAGAGTAGTAATATATTCTATATAACTTTGGTGATCAGTTGATCAGTTAGAGACCATACTCCGTTCCCATGAACTTTTGCGACATCGAGGCAGCTGCGCCGCAGGGATCTCAGTTGACTCAGCAAGCTGTGCACTCTGATTCTGATGATGATGGGAGATCGCTCATGGAGTTCATCGTTCCCGACACCTCTCAGCTCTCCACTTATTCAACACAAGAGAGAGAGGGAGGAAGAGAAGTAGTAGTAAAACCCTCTTTGCTGGCGCAAATCGGCATCATCACGTGCTTCTAAGGTGTCCGTGACGCCCGCTCGCTCTGTCGGCACCGGAGATCCGGCAAAGAAAAGTCCTGATTACTCGCGTTTTTATCTGATTACATGGTCGCGACCTCGTGACAGTAGTAGCGGGCTACGTGCTCCTGGGGATATATCCAAAGAAGGTTTCGGAAAAGAATTAGAGCATGCCTTCAGCCACTACGACATACCACTTTCCTTCTATTGCATAGTCGCGGAGCTTCATGATGATCGCGTGAGTGTGCACTACCATGCTTCCACTGCGAGTCCGCGTCGACACAGATGGCGTCGACTGGCAGCTCTTCTACTGAAAAGAGGTATAGCTCTCCACTTCAAACCATTTCTGAGCTACCTAGCATGCTATAGATATTCCACCAAATTCGATGCTTCCCCGCTTTTAAGTTTTTCACATCCGGCATTACCAAGCGATCCCACAGAACGGGAATGCCGTCTTGTTGAGGAGCGAGATTCCTCCGGTGAAGGAACTCGCATCAGAAAACTGAGCGACATTGCAGGGTGGATCACTGCCAAGAAATTGAAGACAGAGGTCCAGTTCCTAGCGGAGGCTACCAAGGAGAAGAATGTCAAAGATTTCGTCTTGAATAGCCGTGATTCGCCCTCTGTTATGCTTGGTAAGGTGTGGTCCATGAACTCTGCTGCCAACAACGTTGACCGAGCAGCCAAAGGTCGATTGCAAATTCTCCGTGAGTCCGCTGAGGCGGGCGAGTGCACTTGCGGTGGAGCGGCATCCCAAGCCATCCAGCACATCCTGTCCAGGAATTCCGTACCCTTCACCTCATTCTCTGAGAGTGTGATAGGGATGTTGCGTGGGGGCAGAAGCAGGAACCGAAACCTCGCAATTAGCGGCCCATCCGCTTGTGGGAAAAGCTACTTGATGGGTCATTTGGGAGAAATTTACGAGTCGCTGGGAGCATTGGGCAGTGGATCGTATCCGCTGGCTATACTACTCGAGAAGAATGTTGAAATCTTCATATTAGACGACTTCCGCTACAACGGCAAGCAAGTTGGGTTCGGGGTCTCTGACTGTCTATGCTTCTTTGAAGGGAAAACTCCTCTGACGGTGGCTCTCCCGAAAACGGTGTCGAAATCGGATGGAGTATATGTCAATGACGCTCCTGTGACTATCACGGTCCCGGGGAGATTCCAAGCGAATTCGAAGGAGATGGGGCCAACGGAAGCAGATATGATGAACCAAAGGTTCCTCTGGATCGATCTCACGTGTCCGCTTCGCCCTTCCGACCGTTTAGACCTACCCAAGTGTGGCCCGTGCTTCAGTAGATTCATCATAAGCAACACTGTACAGCAGTAGTGACGATTTTCCGTGGAGTCGCGAACCCGTGCGCTGCCGCTCGTATTATCACTTCGTATCGTCGTATTTCTGTTGTCTGAGAGACTAGTATGAGCATGATAGTGTCTGCTTCACTACTGCGTTTGGGTTGATAAATGAAGGGCTCCCCATGTCGTTCAAGTAGTTTCCCCGACTTCATGTCCCCATCGCAGGGCGTCACCCGACTGCGTCAAACTCGCCCAACTGCAGTCAGTTGCAAAAGTGAGTCGCGCAGTGTCCTCGCTCCATGGTCATGTTCATCGGCTCTCCCCCCCCACCCCCTGCCCAATGTTGAGAAACTCCGGTACACCAACGAGTTCTATAACTCAAGCCGCAACATTGGCTGGGGGTGGGGGGGAGATCGCGGTGAGTCAACACTTCTGCAACTGACTGCAGTACGCCATTTTACTCCGCGCTCGTCTCGAAAATTTTTTTCTGCTTCAGGTCGGGCAAGTTTGGGTGGTAAATCACCCTACTTCCTAAGCGGTAGGGACGTCGACGACATACTACACCAACACCGCAAGGGCTGCACTACCCGCCAAATTGCCAGAGTTGTCGGTCGGAGCCAGTCGTCTGTAGCTAGGGTCATAAGAAGACGACCCGGTGATGCGTGCGCAAGATCAAGAACAAATGAGGAGCATTGCTCCATGGGCCGGCCCAGATGCACTACCTTGCGCCAAGCCCGCTCAATACTGCGAGGCTTTGCAGAAGCCAAGCGAAAGCAGCCGTATATCACCGCTCGCTTGTTCTATGCAGCGAATGATTTCTCCTTTTCGTACAGTACTCTGCTCAGAATCCTCAGCAGACAGGGTTGGACATGCGCCCGAACCCCCCACCGTGTAGTACAACGATCAGGAGATAGGGAGAAAAGACTGTCGTGGGCACGACACATCTTGAAGAACGAATGCAATAACACTGCTTCGAGACTCAAGTCCTACTTCCGGCATGGAGTTGGCCTTTACATGGATGGCGTGACGGTGGGTTTCGATGCACGCGGGTCACGAGCAGCAACCACAAGCAGGAGCTGGCAACACGATTTACATCTCAAGGCCACTCGGAGTTGCTTCAGAAACAGTAAGAAGCTCAAGTTTGTCGGGATGCTGGCTTGGGGGAACGACCAATCATTGTGAGGATCCCAGATAATTCGGCGAAAAGCTACCTCACTGTGCTGGAGAAGGTTGTCATTCCTGCTCTGCGGCGTCGAGAAAGACGAAATCACAGTAATCGTCGGTCGATATTAGCTGATAATTTTATCAG